>AXCO02006611.1:0-16160 GCA_000473525.2 Anopheles melas | reverse complement strand
GGGGGGGGGGGCAACGATAATGAGAGAGGGAGAGTGCTCCTTCGCCCACACTTACAGATACTGCTGCAGCTTGGGCAGCAGTGTTTCGTCGATGATGCGCTGCTCCTTCACCTTGTCGCCCTTGGCCATCTGGAGCTGCTGATCGTTCGGGCCGTACATCGTCCCCAAGCCGGCCGTGCGCTTCGTCTGGAACTGCTGCAGCTGCTGATTGATCATTTCCTTCGCCTTTAGCCGACTGCGCCAGAACACCATGCGCAGTATCTCCGCCTTGTCGTTTTCCTTCTGCAGCACGTCGTCGATGTCGCGCGCCAGCGCCTCGTCCACGTTCGCGCACAGCAGCGGCGCGCCCGGCACCAGGAATGTCGAGTGTATCTCGTACGCCCACTTGCGCATATCCTTTACCGTGCCCTCCTTGTACAGCATCGTGATCATGTAGAACAGCAGTGCCGACGGGTCGGAGTTGGTGAGCACAAAGTTGAGAAACACCGCCAGATAGACGGACTTGTCCGCCTCGAGCAGCTGGGTCAGCGACCGGAACGGGCTGTTCTCCTCGATGAAGCTTTCCTGGTCCGAGATGTCGTCGTCCTCCATCGAGATGATCGGCTTCTGGGCGACGTTCGCCTGCGCCGCCACAATACTGCTGCCCGGTGCGGTACCACCACCAACGCCTCCCACCGGTCCTCCGGCATTCGTGGCGCCCACCGGGGACTGCTGTCCGTGTGATGGGTGGTGATGGTGCGCATGGTACGAGGCGGACATGTGGCTAGCTCCGTTGTTGTTGTTAATGCTATTGATGTTGTTGGGGCCCGTTGCCGGGTGCGCCGCAGTGCCATTGTTTCCGTGGTGCTGTTGTTGGTGGTGATGATGGTGATTGTTGTTGATGCTGCTGAGCGGATTCGCTATCGCCAGATCGCCGGCAGTGGTATGCTCATGGTGATGCGGATGGTGACCGCGATGATGATGATGATGGTGTGGATGATGCTGCTGCTGCGGATGGCCACCACCGCCCGCCGGGCTACCGGTCGTCATGGAGGTGCTCAGGTACGGTGGCGGTGGCGTGCCCGGTGGCGTTATCTCCGACCGCTTGTCCCACGAGTCGGATGACGTCTTGTGATGCCGGTACCCCCCACTATGATGGTGATGGTGATCGGCGCCCGCCACCATGCCGAAATCCTTCGCGCCAATGTTTTCCGGCGACGACACGATGCGGCGGTGCTTCTTGCTGATGGACTGGTTCACGCCAGCACCGGCTGCGGCCGATTGATTCATCGCCTGACGGAACACAGGGTAGTGTGAGAGGGTAAAAGTAACACGAATTAGTACATTTGCTGTAGAATTTATCAAGAGAGAAAAAAAATGAATGTTCTCCAGTCCACATTTGTTACACTGGGGAGCGACAAATTATTGTGGCCTGTTTTGGTTTTTCCTATTTGTGAGAAGAAATTTGCAACCGACAAAGAGGAACACATGAAGATTGGCTTTATACAGGAAGTAAAGTGCAGACGGTACCGGTCCGCCCGTGATAAGGAATGGCGAGGGGATTCGAAGCACGCGTTTTAATGATTGAAAGCGCAATCAAAACGCGACCCACAGTGGAAACTCTGTTCTGGGAATTGTTGTTCTTGCTTCTTTTTTTTTGTTATTAAATGACAAACCGTGCAATTCTACGCATGAGCAAACACCATCCACACAACCATGCTTTGTGTTAATTTCATTCTAAGCGAAATCAACGACTAATACTAAGCCTTACTAAGTAAGAATTAATAATTAACAAGGGCATGCACTAACTATGATCAAAGTTTTAATGATGATGACGTCTGTAATTCGCGATGAAATAAAATGAAGCATTATTATATTATAGCAAAATGATAAAATACACACGCGCTAATCCTCTTTATTTCAACATAATTACTGTTAAAGGCTGTTGCATCACTGCTTCAACATCTCGTTGTAGATCCACTTTCTGATTTATAACACACGCATCAAATAAAACCAAAACGCACAACACCAAATCCCACACGATCGAACACGAAAACAAAGAAACGTTGAACTTAATCAAACTAATAACAAATAAATATAGAAAACTAAAAAAAGGACACCCAGAAAATGTACAAAAATCGGGGAAAAAGTATAATTAAGATAACTAAAACAAGGGAGAAACCCAAAAGCACGGAAAAGCGACGGAAACCTTTATACAGTACGGGAAAAGGGAATAGCGGAACGGTATCACTCAAAAAGGAAAAATAAAACAAGGAAAATGTGATGTGATAGTGGCATAGCTTCAGCTGCACAGCGCCAGTATATACAGTACACGACAGTATATGTACATTGATGGACGGACGAGACAGACAGACAGACAAACGGACAGACAGTGGACAGGACAGGACAGCTAATAAAGTCGTGAAGTAAATTCGAATTATCAGCAGGTGTTAAAGCAGAGATACTCTTTCATGAAGCCCCAACTATGAAAAGCGATGTAGTAGTAGTGGTAGTAATAGGTTCTATAGCTTCCCCTCCAACAGAGGGTCTGGCAGCTCTACTCAAACCGTTTCAAAGTGTTCTGTAACCTAGTACACACCAGTTTACAGACCACAACAGCTAAACCGGGTAAGAAGGAGAGGTTTGTGTTTAGTAATGGTGGTGTGGTTGGAGTAACACGCTGTACAGTTTGCGGAGGAAAAGTTTTAGTGTCTAAAGGAGCCCCCGTGCCCCGTCCTCCTAAAGTTCGGCAGCGCTTTGCACTTCTAATACTCGTGGTCTAGTCTCCTGCCCGTGTCTACTACACACTACTTACGGTCGATTGCTGATGCTGCTGCATCTGGTGAACTATGTTCGGCCGGTAGGAGAGCGGAAAGGCGGCCGCCATATTGTCGCGCACCGAGGTGCAGGTCGTTATGAGCGGATAGTTCATCAGCGTGTTGATGCTGTTCGGTGGCGGCCGCATCTCGATCGAACCCCGCCCGCTGCTGTGGTTGTTGTTGCCGTTCGGTGTACTCGCCGCGGTCGTCGAGTTGGCACCATTGCTGCTGCTGCTGCCGGCGTTGTTGTCACTGTTCAGTATGAGATTCTGGTTCACCACCTCCAGCATGCCGGGCTGGCGTGGGGGTAAGGGCGGTGGCTCTGCCTGCAGCTCGGTAGTGGCCGTTGCCGTGGCCAGCACGTTGCCATCAAGCAGCGCGGTCGTATCGACACTGCTGTTAGCGTTGCCGCCTTTACTGCTGCTGTGGTTGTTGTTGTTGTTATTATTGTTGCTGCTGCTGCTGACACTGTTGCTGTGCGCAGCAGTGCTTGAGCCGTTTTTCTTTTTGCCACGTGAGGATTTCCCACTGCCACCGCCGCCACCGCTCGCTTTCGAGCTTGCCGAGCCGGTCGAGCCGGCCGAATGTAAACTCGCCGTTTCCTGGGCTGCCGGCGACAGCACGAGCTGGTGATCGAGGTCCGAGACGAGAATGTTGCGCCGCGACCCGACCAACATCGTGTCCACCGTGTCGTCCGCTCGTTTTGGAATGTTGTTGCGCTGCGGAAGCGGCGGCGGAATGTCCGCACTTTGCTGCTGCTGCTGTTGTTTTCCACCAAAATGGCCGCTCCTGTTCAGGTGGTGGCCGTGATGGTTGCCACCACCACCGCCGCTGCCGTGCAGATGGTGATGATGGTGATGGTCGGCCGCACTGCTCGCGCTATACTTCTTCCCTGTCTTGGTGGGCGTGCCGGACGACGTGAGCCCACCGAACGGTCCACCGCCGTCCGTTGGGCTAAGGCACTCGGGCGAACCGAACAGGGTGGCCGCCGACGGCGAGCTAATCTCTTTGGAGTCGATCGATTTCTTCTTCGTGCCCAGGCTCAGCGAGGACAGCGAGCGCGGAAAGCGCGACAGAAAGGCGGGCGTGGTGGAGGTCGTTTGGGCACTGTTCGGGAGCTGCGGCTGCGGAAACAGTGGCGGTGAGCTGAGCGCCGACGGGCTGAATGCCGGAAAGGTGCCGGGCTGTGGTGGTTGTATAGGTGGAGAGGAGATTTTTTTGGTTGCAATATCATCAACACGGGCCGAGATACATTATTGTTTTGCAAAAAAAAAATCGGAACGGATCAACCATTCCGGATGAACCCTCACACCGCGCGAGTGTATGTGTGTGTATGGGAGAGAATAGGTCAATATATGGAGGAAGGAGTGTAAGAGGAAGTGAGCGAAAGAGAAGGATGGTAGATGGAGTGTGTTTTGGTGTGATTTTTTTTATGATCGGTTTTGTTGAAGCAATCAATAGTGTGTGACCCAAAAAAGAAGCAAATTAAAACATGAATCAATAAACCAAAAAACCGATTAGACAGTCAGATCATGACACAGTGACAGTGAAAATTAACGAAAGATTTGGTGGAAAAATGTGTCAAAAAGAGGGACAGACAAAGGGACAGAAAATGTGAAAAAAGAGAATCGAAAAACATTTGCTCCGCGAGTAACAACAGTAACATAATGTAGCTTCGTGGAACGTTATTTAAACACGTTTGTAAACACAAGTAAAGAACTTTTAAATTCCTAATGATACCCTTGTGTTTTATTTTTGTATTATAAAATGCTGAACGTTATGGAAAATGAATAAAAAAATCTCAAACGCCTTTCCATCATCTTTAAATAGCAAAACGAAATCTATAACTTTCATAGCAAAATGAATAATACAAAATAATTGAACCACTACTTACAGTAAAGTGTAATATCTATAAAATGTAACGATCGTAAACAAAAATTTTAAAACTCACTTTAAAAGAACATTCCAACCAAAACACCAAAGTCAAATTAAGAAAGTGCAAAATATTCGACTGCATTCATAAAACGCTTTGCACTACGAGGAATATAAATGTAAACTAGGTAAAGATATAGGAGCAAATTCGTCTACCAACATACTTATTCAAACAAAAAAAACAAAACCAAAAAAGTGAGAAGAGCAAACACCTACGAGCATTCAGTTTACAGATAAAACAAAAACAATCTAATCATTACCACAGCGGAAGGGAAGAAAGGCACAATTTTGCAATATAATTTCGATCAACGAATTTTTCAAATTTTTCAATTTAAATCAGCACAAACCGTATGTAAACCGATAGTGGGGGAGACGGCAACTGCGAAAAAATGTTTTAGAAGGACGAAAAGAGAGCAAAAAAAAACAAACACACAAGTAAAGTAATGTGATCGGGGCGACACGGTTGACCTTTCAGGGAAATTCAATTTTTCCGATACATGGGAGGATATTTTACCTATAAAAGGTAGAACTTGCAATATTTGCCCTATTTTTTAGCGATGCAGCTTAAGCACTTGCAACCGTGAGCAGGTTTGCGAATGCATGTATGGGGTTGTTCAACAGCACATCCTTGTGCTTTCGACTGAGAGGATTATCGTCGTTAGCGATACGTACAAACCCACGTATAACACGTGTAGCGCACTTGACGGATTTTTGTGTGTATGTTTGCGTATGGAAAAAATGCCAACATGCATATCTCCTTGATGAATCGGTGGGGTGAATTGTTATTACAGAAGTTATGGCATTTTATGGCGATGAGCGCATATATAACGTTGGCAAGTTGGTGTAACGTATGTAACGTGTTATCCGTTTTTGTTTTTCACTGTTTTGGATAAATGGAATGAATTGAGGAACGGTTGGGAAAATGAAGTGCTGCGAACAAATTTGCGTTTTATTTTCATGAAAAACAGCTTCCAGTGTCCATGAGATTTGCTGTTATTGTTTTAAACTTTGTATGTATTTCTGTATTGATTATATGAATGAGACATTTTAGTGCAAGCATACACACAACACTCAATTTTCCCATCGCACAATATCCCCCAGAGACATCCGTATTGAATCCAAAACAGAAAGTACACAAAACAAAACACCAATTGCGTGCCAGAATGAATTAAACTGTTACAAAAAAAGCATGATTTCATGGGTTCAGTATATTCCGCGGTATTCCTCTAACATGATTCGAGCGTTATGCTTGTTTGAACGACAACGAACAAGAATGAATGAAAAAGTACGTGTTATTTTGGCGGGTAATTTTGTTTCGCTTGGTAATCGAACAGTGGAGCCAGATCGGGATTGCGCACCAACAACGGGAGGGGAGAAAAAAACAATTACATACCCACCAACAACACATCGAGCACAACACATAGGATAATGCTTAAGATTAACGACACAAAAAAAAACAGCACAACGCAGTCAATATGCTCAACGTATAAGTTCCTTCAGCAATCCCTTTTGCACGGTCAAACCAAATGATCCTGCTAAACAAAGTCCGTAGGCATTTTTTCGGAATTTTGGGAAAAACTGGTCTTGAAGGCACACCTTCACCTTTCACAAACACGCTCTTCTGCATCCGAAAGCAGCGGATACAACTTCATCTTCGAGTTGATGCAAAAGTAGCAAAATAAATTCCCCCCTTTGGATCGCTCTTGCGTGACGTCACAATTAAAAATGCGAATAGTAGTTTTCATTACATTGCAATTAAAACCCACGAACGAAATTTATACCGTGATAAGGTGCGAATAGAATAGAGTGTGTGTGTGTGAGAGAGAGAGAGAGAGAGAGAGAGAAGGACTTCCACCGCACCCTTATGTGTGCATTTTGCTTCCTTCAGAAGGACTGAAAAAAGGTGAAATTATTTGCAAAAAAAAATCACACACAACGTGAAAAGTTGGAGATTGGGGCAACAAAGCACGATGGAGAGAACCCTTGGCCCTCGGTAAAAAGAGACGTAATAAGAGACACGATGGAAACGAAAGCACACACAAACACACTGCTGCTGCTGGTACTACTACAGCGGTAGAGGAAGAACGTTACCTCGCCAAGCATTTGCTGCAGCTCCTTCTCCAGCTTCTGTATCGTCGCGTCGACCCGGGCCACCTCGACGGGCGGTTTGTTGGTGGCGATCAGAGTGTCCCGGCTTTTCTTCACCTGATCGAGCATCAGCTGCAGCGTGTTCATCTTGTGCACTTCCATCTCCCGTTGCTTGGCGCACTAAACATGGGAAAAGGCAAAAAGAGTAATATTTTAGTAAATTGTATAAGTAGTTGGCTTTTTTTTGTCGTGTCTAAAATGTATTAAAAGCATTTACTTATCGGTCGTTATGGCTGTTTTTGATTTAAAAATAGAGTGTGTGTGTGTGAGTGATTTATCTAAAAAAAATCCTACTAAAAGGGGTTGTTGTTGTTTGAATAATTTATAGAGGCTTTGGCTCCAACGGAGTTCTTTTGCCTCTAAGTTACTAAAAGGGGTCATATGGAGTCAATTTTCCAAACCTTATCTTAATACTATTAGCCTTTTCAAGAGAAATGCCTCAAGCAAGAGTAAACCAACGAAAGAAAAAGGCGCACCACACAAACCGCTCCAGTCGCTGGGTCACCAGATCGCCGTATGCCACCGTGCGTTGTTGGCAAATTCCATACACCATGCCTTTTCCCATCTCCGCCCTCTAGCAATTGGCTCGTTTTGCTGAAGGAAAATCCCGAAATAACTGCCGTGAATAGGTATGACGGAAACGAAGCAGTGAAGGAGCAGGAAAAAGCAGCATTTTGGAAGCGACGACCAGAAATAATATGATGAAGAAATTAGCATCTCTCTCCCCTCAAACGACGGGCAGCAGGATCCATACTCCCATCATCCATCCACCCCCTCGATGGAAGGGGAAAATGATGGTACGGCTGTTGCCAAAATTCGGTTTCTCTTAGCGTTTTCCTTATAAATCGTCCGGATGAAACCGGGAATGGATATTGGGAAGAAGGGGAGACATATTTTTAGACCGATCGTGGAAATCAAGGAAAAAACCACGGAGGAAAAGCGCGCGACACGCCAAAGAGATGCGCGCAAACGCTCTCTCGCGCCTTTCCTCACACATTGCCGCTGCATTCGACCCCACCCGCCTCGGTTGATCTTGACATTTTTCGATCGGTGATGGAGTAAAGGTTCGTGGAAAAATAAACGAGTTCCCGACGTGTGCTAAAGTTCAATAAACGAACCGGAATTGTTGCGGGATTTGGTGCCAGGGGATGCGCAACAGATTGGAGGCTTGGAAAGGCAAAACAAATATATCACAAAATTTAGTGGAACTAAAACAAATGGGAAATTGGTTCAACAAATAATATAATGAAAAATAATTGTTACCAGAAAAAAATATAATTATGGAAACTTGTTTTGGCGTCTTTAATGGTTTTTACAAGTCAATTTCGAAAGTAAACATTGTTATTCATCGCTTGCAACATGTTAATCCACATCGATCTGATACTTCAATTCCGTCATTATAATTTATAATATCTTCAGCATAATTTTCAACACGACGGAGTTTGGCAGTTTATGTTATGTGTTGAAAATCATGTGATGAAACTGAAATTTCAATTTGAAGCAAATACACCATCTGACAGCTGTGCACATTCGAAAGTGACTTGGAAAACCCTGTATTCATCGCGTGCTAAATATTATTCCACATTCCACTCTGATATTTCATTTCCATCATTATAATTTTTTATTTCTTCACCATGATTTTCAACACTTCAACTGTCTACGGATGATGCGATCCGGCATCAAGCCCCGGTGAAAAACAATAGCAGCAGCCTGCCGAAGTGTTGACAATCATGTGGAAGGAAGTAATTAAAAATGTATTTATTTATTGCTCAGTAGGGACGGTCCAGCCGTATTGCTTACAAAGTAATGAAAAATTATTGTGATAGAATTGAAATGTCAGAACGATGTGGAATAATATTTTGCACGCGGTGAATAACAATGTTTTCATTCGAAACTGACTTGGAAAACACTGTATGCCATGCGTAGGCTCGAGTTCTTGACAAAGTATTCAAAGCAGTAGCTGATTATTCAGTGGACATTATGAGACATTGTAATGATTAAGTCGTCTCCGTGCCTTTTTGTGTGCACGAAATATGTAAAAACGTGTAATGCAATGCAGAAAACATGGGCAAACCTGCACCTCTAAAGGGCTGTCAAAATTACCATTGGACTAGTCCAAATACGTAATAGGTACCAAAATAAGTTTCATGAGCCAGAAAAATATGCAGCATACATTGCAAAATGACTCGAAACCCGCTATAAGTTCGGCAAGGATGTCAGATAGCCCTGATTTGTAATACTAAATAGTTGTTTTTTTATATGGTGTTTGACAGTTGGTGGCTAAAATGACGTCATCACTCCATACAAACCCAGACGTCAAACTAGATACAGAATTGGATTCGACCAACCTATTGTAGCGTAAGCGAAACGTATTGTTGTAACGTATTATTGTTCCACTGACCGACTGAAATTGGAGTTCTCTAACTTAATTCATAGAAAAACCCTGTAGCAGATACAATTCTATGTTAACATCATACTGATTGACAGCTAATGTCAACCTCTTGCATCTCGATAGTTGACGTTGCATCATTAAAACAAAGGTAAGATTCGCTTTTTTAATCAACATGTCACGATACATTTTTGAAAGAATGTAAACGCAATATTTTGACATTTCATCCTAAGCGATCAAATCTTACAAGTAGAGACGTCCCGATCGACCCTCGAAGAAGTTACATGCGTCCTCAGTTTTTGTTCTCAGCTCACAAATTCAATGTTGTTTTTAATTACATTAAACCCTTACAACCTCACTCACACATACACATTCTCTTTTAGTCTTTCTCACCCGGCCAGTGTCCAATTGCCAGAAGACAGCCTGGCTGGACTGGGCTGGACTGTGGCCTGGGTTGTATGTTTGTGAGTGTAGTTGCTGTCACAGAGACCCCCCCCCCCCCCCCGTTACTACTTACATCAACGGGCTGCGGAGCGGTGATGCTGTTCCGTTGCGCAACCGGCGTCATTGGCGCGATCGAGTTGGTCGATGGCGATGGGCGCTGCATTCTGTTGCTCCCACGCTGCACAGTGAGCTCAACGACGTCCGATGCTGCTAAAACGGCGAAACACAAGAACAAAACATGTTTTACTACATACTCGACTGATGCTGCGTGCGTGTGTGTGTGTGTGTGCGCAATGTAAACCACCAACTCTCCTACCAACCATCTGATCAATGAAAATGGAAATTGTGGTAAGTGGGCAGGGGTGTGGTGTGTTAGATGATGTTTATTGGAAGGGTAAGGGAAGCGTTTTTTTAGAAGGGAAAGCATAGCTTCGAAACTAACCAACACTACCAGCCACATGAACGATTTACGATGAAACTTTGATAAAAATGTTTACAAAAACTGCGATGATCAAAAAAAAAATTGGAACAAATTGGAACATTTTCTCCCTCTACTACTGGTAAAATAGGTATTTCTTGTGGTATTAGCAGACCATACGGTGTTGTGCTCTGGACGACTCGGCAAAGGCAAAACCAGATCTTCCCACCCCTATTGGGAAGGAGATCTTGCTCTGGTAGTGGTGGTGAGTGAAATGTGCAGTTTGTACTCTCCCGGCAGCTGGCAAAGCAAAAACACCGTGAAGTTGCCATGGTCGATTGTTTACATTTGCCTTCATTCACAGTGGTTCCAGAGGGGGTGGTTTTCCAACCCACCCCACTGCCCGTCATCATAATGGACGTGAAGAAATTGCGTAGAATGTTCGACTTTTCCAGAAAAAAAAACCCAAAAATCAAATGGGAGGCAAAATTCAATCCGATCGTACCACAGGTGGGTTGGTGGGTGAAATTAATCCCCAAAAAAAATGGAAAGAAATACATTTTTGTGTGTAATAACTTTGACTAATAGGGCAATAAGGAAATTAAATTACACGACTTATCATTAACTGAATATGAACAAAAGAAATTGACAACAACACGTGCACCGAGAGATAGTAAAATGAACAATGTTAAAGCACTTTTCACGTTTAAAACTAGCATCTAGATGCATCTATTTAAAATAAACTATTTAATTACATTTACATTCAATGTAAAACATATTTTCAAAATTGCTCCACTACTACTAACAATTCCTTTTGTGGAATGTTCTCGAGAAACCAACTAATGACGCTCCTCTACATTACATTTCTAATGCAAAACGATAATTAATGTGTTTCTGCAGTGTACGTGTGTGAGTACGTGTCGAGTATACGAATGAGGAAAGGAAAGGATCGAACGTGAAGAGGGGGAGAAATAGATGATATTAGAGCAGGCGGCAGTGGAAGTGCAAACATTCTGCACGTTTGCAACAATGATGCACCGACGACCACCCGCCTAGTGCAGTAGTACCAGAACCGCAGCTACAGTTGGCTAGATAGAGAAAGAGAGCTATACATCATATATTGTGGGTATGTGAGTGTGTGAGTGCTTAGTTTGTTTATTATTTTTCGCCGCTTTTCTCCATCACACTCTGAGGGGTGGAATGGGAGCGAAGGCCCACCGCACACTTTCATTACCTTTGATCAGTTCCACCACGTGGGTGTGGGTTAATGCTCGCACGGATGTTCCATTGACCTAGCCATGGGGGTGGTGTCCACCAACGGGTTTTTGTCGACGGGGAGTGTGACGGCAGGTGACAGGAAAATCAAATTGCGATGACGGCGGCGCACAGATGGTTGCGCGGAAGGCGGGGTGTGCCAGAAAAGGGTAAGAAAGGAAAATCCACGAACGACAAAAATAAAAGTTATGAAATGAAAACAGGAAAGCATATTTTTTCAAACGCTCGAAAATATTTCAAAAATGCGCGCTCAAGTGAGTCGAGAGAGAGAGAGAGAGAGAGAGAGAGAGAGAGAGAGAGAGAGAGAGAGAGAAAGAGAGAGAGAGAGAGCGGCGCAAATAAGACAAACAGGATATTTGGACTCTTTTGCTGTTGCACTGGTATATAATAAATTAATCTACTTTATGAGTTTCAAATATGATTAAATTACTCATGACATAAAGCAATGACGCTCTTTTGCTCTTAAATAGACCACAAATAGCAAAACGCTAGTCAGTTTTTAAACCTTTACACAACATTAATACAAAACTGACAACACAGCCGCTCTCATCACACTCAGGAGGGCGCATGGGATTGAGCGACATCTTCCGTCATTTTCACCGTCCGGATGACTTTCCGCGCTTTGTTACCTTCAGGATCATATCGTCCGGCATCAGGCCGGCCCGGCGTGCCGCCCCGCCCGGCTTGACGCTCTCCACGAACACGGGCTTGTCACCGGACACCTTCATGCCGTACCCGGTCGCATCCTTGTTCACCGTGACGACGAGCGTCTGCATCGCCATCGACCCATTGGCCGGGGATTCGCGGGTGGGCGTCAGCGTTTGGGGCCTCGGTTGCTGTGTCTGTTGCTGCTGCTGCTGCTGCTGTTGTCGGGGGGATCCTGCACTGCCATTTTGGTTCGTTGGGATGCGGCTGGTTTGATTGTGTACGGGAGACCTGCAGTTGTCGAGTCCGGGGAAGTTGTTGGTTTTTTTTGTTGTTGTTGTTGGAGGGATGTGGAGAGGGATGGTGAAGGAGATGCATCATCATCGTCATCGATCGGTTGAAAATGCAGCACACACAACGCCATGCGTTGGGAAGAACACGAACGGAAGAAAGAAAGACGAAATAAAAAATAATATTCCAATATGCAAAGGCGCATTTGCTGCGATTGCAGCGAAAGGGGTAGTAGGTTTGGGGTGGATTTTGCGTGGAAAAGGTGATTAGTATAAGCGGTGAAAGGACGTGTGTAGTACAGGTTGAAATTGCAGTGGGTGTGTGTGTGTGTGAAAAATTGTGTATTTTTGTGATTTTAAACTACAAAAAATATTTAAAAAAGGGTTTCCTAAACTTAAATAACGTGCAATAAACTCCAGCGTGTAGTAAAGTTGCTAGAAATACAACGTTCAGCAATACAAATACGTTTAATTACATTTAGTATTTTTTATAATACAACCATAAATGAAAGTGTACAATATTTAAGGAACAAATTCGAACAAGCATTTCAAACTATTCAGAGAGTTTTTAATTATTTTCTATTAGGAGGAGGTTATTTACTTCATTTCTGGTAAAGCACCATGGACTCACATGATATCAACAAAAACTATCGCTATCACAAAGATATCATAAATGGGAAAAATTTATAGGATTGTGAAGATTTCAGAGGGGGGAGGGGGTAATTTTTCATAATAGAGATCGATTTTTGATTTATTATTCTGCTTCGGCACTACTGAATCATTGTTGTTGTTGAAAACGATGAAGTGTATATTGACAAGGACTGTCTGAACAGGAATCGAACCATGTCCAGTGCTGTAAGAGCCATCTCGTTTACCTTTCGATCATTTATGTCCGTGTGAGGATGAGTGTTAAAAGTACTATTTAATGTTTCATTCTGAGATCCGTAAAGATCTTGTAACTTTGAAGTCATGTTTCTGAAGTCATGTCATGTTCCTTTTAATGGAATGCCGTTATTATTACAACAATGATGACATACAATAGGATACACACAGTGTCCTCTAGCATGAAGACATCACGTACTAAGTTCCTTAAGAGTAGATTCCATTTTTATAAGTATTTATTCAATGTAGCGATGAGTAAGCGTAACAATCGAGTTGCTCACAAGCTTTCCAACCCGACAGAACTTCTAAACTGAAACACGCACACACCACACAAAAGCAACAACGTGCGCGATCCGATGAAGGGCACAACATGAGGCACAAACACGCGCCCGGGTACGGGGAAAAGCGCATCGACGAGTGCTGCATTAAAACGCACAATTAATAATGCGAACAACAACGCCATCGCCCTCTAGAACAGCACATACATGTGGCCCGGGCCCCGAGCAGGATGGCCGTGGGTTCAGGCGTACAAAAGTGCCCGTGTGCCCTTGCACTTGCACTTGCACTTGCTTACTAATAACTGGCACAGCGTACACATACACACACAAGCATACACTGAATTCACTATTCTTCCATCAACAACATCTACGCCTCCCACGGCCTCGTCATAATGATTCTTTCGCGAGGTGCGTTGCGAACACGCCTTTGGATGCCCGGTTTTATGCATTGCGCTCCTCCCCACCACCCCCGTCCGACATTACACACCTTGCCAAACACACAGAATGCAGTCGACCTATTAAAAAGCAAGACGAACATCTGACGACGCGCGCAAGCGAAGGCCGTGGGATGGGAATGCGTTTTTTGCTTTTGTGTTTTTGCTTGTAAAATTAAAGGTAGTGAAGTGATTTGCATCGTAAAATGCACAACAAAACAACATAGAGACACGGAGGATGCATTATTCTACTGTTGTTGGGGAGTTGCTTTTCGCTTTCAAGACGCGCTCTGTGTGTGTGGGAAGGTGAAAGTTCACGTGCAATTCTGTGCATCGATCGATCGAGGGAAAAATCGTACCAGTTAGATGATAACACTGGATTACTTCGCATCCAACCAAGGCTCATTGATCCAGACACACCGAGGGTATGTAATTTCTTTGTAAGAGTCTCCGGGGAATGGAGTTATGTTCCGTTTTCCACCCTCCATTATGCAAAATGTTCTATTTTTGCCTTGTTTCTCGATCGCAAACACACACACACACAACTCGGAATATCGACGATGTCATACAATCGGCTAATCGATCGGACATTTAAAGGTCTAAAAATACGCTCGTCCACCCGTCCGTGTGGACGGTCCCCAGCGTCTTATGGACGGCCATTTCTTTGCACTGCTGCGGTCTTCTTGCCACCCCGATTGCCTTAATGGATGTTTGTATAATCGATAGAAGAACTGCAAACTTTTCCGCTCTGACCTTCCGCCCCGGGGCGAAGGAGAGTTGGCTTCCCACTACTGCTGCCTGTGACGTGTTGGCAGAGGACACACAAACAAGGACACACGGTTCGGTGCAAAATCATACCCACAAACACGAGAGGAGCACGGCTGCAGCACTCGAAATTAGTTTTGTGCGATTTTAATTTTCGATAACTGCAATCGCATTAATTGACTGTCATTCGCACAGTCGCGGCCCGCTACTGGCATAACACGTTCGCGTTCGTTATCGAACCCGTTTACGAAGCACCGCATGCTTGGAAAAGCAACTGCGCTACTGCATCACACACCCAAACCGACCGCTTTATATCGACACAGGGAAAAGAGTGTGACAAAATTCCAAAACAGTAGCCAAACACGATAAACGAAAACAAAAATACGAAACGCGATTGTGCTTAAGCTTTAGCAAAACCACCACGCAAAGACGCACAACACGCACTAGGGAGGGGCAAGCGAATTGCACATCAATAAGAGATTGATACAATCGTAAAACTGGTGGACAGTGGAGTCGAAAGAGAGTGCAAAAAAACACACGAAAACGGCCAAACGTACCCCGTATAACCACCAATCGTCAGAGGGGAGGTTGCGTTGTTTTGCCATCATCCCCGTGTCCGTTCGGGTTTCGGGGGGCTTTGCCATAAATCACGTTTTGCTGCTAATTTCACAACTTATGGCAATAAAACAACTGTGCGGAATGTAATGGACCTGTGCCTGCGCAGCTCTCCCCCCCCCCCCCATTAAAACGCCGGACGCATTTTGAGGGGGATGTGGCGGTGTGTGCGGCTACTAATTTTCGTATTTTCACCACCCAGCAATTTTCTTCATTTGTCAACGCGCGCGCCATATTCCATTTCTTATTACCCTGCCACGACTGCTGCTGCTGCTGATCATAAAATCTGTCAGTAACAATTTACACGGCCTCCGTCCGTTTGGGTACACATCCCCAAAACCATCTATACCCTCGGGAGAAAGAACGTTGCGTTGGCATCCTTCCAGTTTATAGACGACGGTAGTATGCGATTGATCTTCTTCCATACAGCAAAGGAAGAAAAAAACAACTCCCTCTCCCCCCATACTAATGAATGACCGAATGGACGTGGATGGGACGGGACGCTGCCGACATGTTTTAACGTTTGAAGTTAAATGGCGGGATGGGCAGTTTGAAAGTTGAATTCTGGTTTGGAAAGGGTGATCAATTCGACAGTGATTAGTGTCATCGTGTGTTGGCAAAAAGAGGGTTTTTTTTAATTACAATTATTTAAAAATTGAAACATATTGAAGTTAAAGTTATTGTCACGAAAATCGCAAGGAATCAGATGATATTACAAGAACTGTCACGTATTTAAATCTCTGAGTCTAGATGCAACTTTGACGTCATCAGTATCGTGGGAAAAGAGGGATTACAGTGGAGCGCCGTTTATCCGGGCTTCTCGCGACTTGACCTCGCCCGGATATGC
>AXCO02006610.1:0-16102 GCA_000473525.2 Anopheles melas | reverse complement strand
TTTGTCACCAAGAATTATGCGACCAAGATTTTTGTGAGCAGAATTTGTCATTTTACATTTTGTGATATCATGCCATAACAATGTCAATTTAGGAATTTGTTGTATAAAAGAACACAATTATTGAACTGTTTGTTTAGGAAAATTCACAATTGAACATCCACAACCACATTATTTCATAGCACCTCTATTTATACACAAAACCAAAACCCATCAAACGACCAAACCAGCTCATCATTAATTGCCCCCTAGCAAACGCGCTTCAACGCTTAACTGCATCGATGCAACACGTACGCATCTGTAACAGTTGAAGTATAACATAATTTCCCTAATTGAATCATCTCTAGCCCTGTTGCCTCACCAGAGCGTAGACGCGTAGAATTCTGTAAACAATTCACGATCAGCTCTTCAAACGTCACGTTCCTTTTCCCTCTCTCTCTCGCTCTCTCTCTCTTTCTCTCTCTCTCTATCTCCCTGTCTCTTCCTCTCTAGCTTCCATCGTTTGTGTGTGTGTTTGCCATGTAAATATTTGCAATTTCATTTTTCATCACCTCGCTGCAAATGAAACGCATCACAAATGCAAAAGAGCCCATGGAATCCGTTTGTGAGGATCAATATTTAAACGGATTTCGATTTCGCCAGATCGGCATCTAGAACGGACCACGCTAGAACAGTATGGCGCCAGGGTGAGCTGGGAGAGATGGGGGGAGGGGGGGGGGGGCGAAAAGCCGATTGAAACAACATTGACACTTCCGTAAACAATCCAGCACAGCGCGTGAGCGTGGTGAAAAACCAATCGATTATTGTTCAATGGTGACAAGCGGCTTTACCTCACTCTTACTCTCCTTGCTCTTGGCAGAACGACACGCTGTTGTTTGGATTCGGAAAATTACAATTTGATTAAAACAAATGATGACATTTATCATGTTCGAACACCTTGCACTTTATACATACAAACACGCACAAACACGACGCCGGTAAAGCATTGTCTGCCGACTGACCACCGAAACAGTCACCGCATGTTGACTCCGTCTGGAACCATTGAGGATGGGCGTGTTAGGGGGTGATGGAACGCGGTCGCCCCGTCATACCGATTTCAGTTCGGAAATGCAATTACTCATCGATTGCACGGACCAAGAGTCGGCCGGCTCTTCCTGTACGGTGACGGTATCGTTTCACTCACAGCGTTGATGTCAACAATTTCCCAACACTCTCCCGCACTTACTCGTGCAGCACTCAGATCAGACGGGGCGCTCTCGGTGCAGATTGCAGGACGTGACCTCCAACCGGGAAGCAGCTTTGGAGTCGATCTGTCTGACCACGTTCACGGGGAAAACAAACAGTCGAATGCAAACACAGTGCTACTGCCTACTGGAAAAGTGAAACCAGTTGCAGCCCCGGTCGACTGGTCGACGGTATGTTGTGATTGAGCAATGGTTCGCCAGGGCAGTTCGTATTGATGTTGCATCGGAGTTGTGCATTTGAGTGGTCGGCATGTGTAGCAAACAGAAACGCAAGGTTTTTTTTGGTTTGTTTGGTTTTTTCGGACGAATAAACAAACAGAAAAATCTGGGACTGGGCATCGAAAAGCAATTATGGATGGAAAACGGGAAACGAATTGCACTTATCACTGCCTGATGATGATTTTACTTTCATTTTCAGAAGCAAATGTATGTTTTTGCCCTCAGTTTGGATGTTCATATTTAAAGAACATCCACTGGGAAGCAACAAATGTTTTTTTTTGAATAAGTTTAGGTTCATAACAAGCTTAAAATCGTCTATATTGTACACCCTATGTAAAATGTGTCAATAAACGCCCAAAGGTATGCAATATGCATTAGCAAAACCAAATTGTCGAGATAATATTAAATTGCATACTTTTAGGTGTTTCATATTTTCCAAGACTAACCTTAATTATTTGAAGCATTTAAAGCTTTTATTTTCAGCAACCAACAGTTGAATTACACGTGAAACCTCTTAAAACCATTTGCTGATGAGTAGATTTTGAGTACAAAACCTTTTCCACTCCACCCATAAACGGTAAACACTCATAAAAGCAGGAGTTAAGCCGGTCGGCAGGACATCGGTCAACCATATTATGGCGAGCGCGTTGTCGACCACCGGATTTTCCACCTCGCAAATCACCCGGGATTACAATCCAAATCATCCGATTATCAGGTCCGGAGGTTTTCCCGCCCGCTTTCCTGAAACCGTGTGCTGTATGCTGAATTCATGATCAAATTGCGCAAACATCACCGGCAGAACGACGCTGCAAACGCGTCCCCTCCAAAGAGCGAACGTATAATTTCATCATCGAAGCAGCGAGGAGTGTAAAGAACGCACTGGGACATCCCTGAACAAGCGTGAAGCGCAGTGAGGAAGCTATTTTCACACCACACGAGCCTTTGTTTGGCTGTTGTCCGCGCAAAGGGGCTCACTGTTTTCCGATCGATGGACGATGTGGACGGTGTATATTTGCATAGCAGCATTTAAAAGTGTAATCTAGTTCATCCATCTCATGTCAATAGCGGATAAATGAGTCGTTTTTCACGCGCCGTACCATGACGATGTTCGTACGGTGACGTGTTTTGCAGGGAGCAGGTTCGATGTTTCCTGGAGTAAGTAACGACCACGAGGGATGGTACCTAGACGGTTTCCCTAATGGCATAAGGTGATACATACTACCGACGGTGAAGCAACGGTGAATAATTGGAAATGTTGTGCTGAATTGAAGTTCCTCAGATGTGTTTGTGTCATTATATGTATGAGCTTAACGAGAACGTATGATGCTTGTTCAATTTACGCAATAAGTTAGCCTAAAAGTATGCAATCGGTATGTCAAAAGATTCCTATTAGAGAGATTGATACTTAATTTGAATGATAAAAAGAAACAGTTTAAATCCTGAAACTGAAATATTTCTTTCATTTCCAGACACTTCGAGGTAGCATTTTCCCAATGATTTGATGGAGTTTTCTTGAACTTGGCGTAATCCACACTCTCTTTGTTCCCGTTTGGTAGGTGCAAATCTCTCTGAAAGCATCATTTTTGTGACTACTTTTCTCGTTACATTTCGAAACATGCGTTTGGTAAGAGCATAGAACCAGTTTCTCGGCCAACGACCACTCGCTCGATAAGTACACTTTCAATTCGGGTAAATAAAATGCTCCCTTACCACCAGGAAAAGTTCGTTGCATAACCCTTCCACTAAAGAACAGTAGATATCAGGCCACAGTTCCAGTGCCACAATGCATGGGTAAACCATGCAGAAACTCTTTCTCTTATGCTTTCGCTAGCAAGCTGACAAATACAATGGACAGGATGTGGAAGCATGGACGAGTTCCTTTCCAATAATGTGGCATGCATTGGAGAAGTTCAGTGTGTGTGACGATAGAGGTTCTCCTCGCCAGACACTTCAACTTCGGCACCACCGGGGGCAGATCGATACCGACCGAATAGCAGCAGTCTGAACCAATTCAACAGCAGCACTGTGCTTCTAGGGTATTTTTATCAAGTGTTTAGCTATATCGGACAGGAATTCCACAGCGAAGCTCACCGTGCATGCACAACAAAAACCGAAAGGAAAAGCAACAAGGAACCCAGGTTATTGCTGAACCGACCACAAACCACTCCACCGTTTTCGACAATAGTTGTGTTTCCGTTTCCGGGCCGTTGAGCGTCCGGTTTTGTTTGCGGTTTTTTCCATTCGTCCTTCTCTAAGGTGCATCATCGTACAGCAAACAAGCTGCAACGTTGCACCGCGTTTGATGGTTGGACGGTGTTTCTCGTTTGAAGTTTTGCCCAGCACCACAGCACCAATCTCTTCGGTGAGTGTGATTGCACTCGAAAGAGGAGGATGAATGAATGCTGGGCTGGGAATGGGGCGAGCTTGTGTACATACTTTACGGACAAATTGTCTCAGTGTGCTGCTTGCAGCATAAGGACGAGAACTTCACTGTATTGACCACAGTGTGGGTCCGAACGGGCACAAAGAATGAAAAGGTTCAATTATGGTTATTACTTTAGCATAATTGCAAAACTTCTGCTCTTCCACTGTCAATACTTTGGTCAATACAAATCGGCACAGACATTTTAATCTGCTCGTAAATAATTCCAGTTTGCAAAATGCACAGAAAACAGGGCATTTTCTTTTGCCCGTATACCGAAAGCCTTCAACTGTAGGCTCATAATAAAATCAACACATTGTCGATGGCACCGTACTCAGCATAATCGGATCGGAGTCCAGATCCAGATCCTGCTCGCAGCGCCAGCGTTCGTGAGCAAACGCAATTCCCCTGATGGCCTGCCGGGTATTTCCGCCCCATTTCCTGCCCCATTTCCTGGCAAACTTCCAAGCGTCCGACCTTAAACCGTGGGCAATGATGATGCTTTTCCACACACAAAATCGGAAGCATCGGATGCCTTCAACTGCTCGACGATCATTTCCGAAAGTGATTCGACACATGCACAAGCCGGTGGCCGGACGGTGACCACAATTTTGGATGCGTTTGCTGGAGCACACGAACACAGAGAGAGAGCAGAGATAGGGAGGAACCCTGTTGAGCCATCTGGAGGCATGTTTTCCAGCCGTCGGGTGCTCGGTGCTCTCTCGCTGTGGATTGCTTCTGAATATTTATGCGTGAGCCAAAGCATAACAGAGCAACGGTTGGGGGAATAATTCAGTTGCGCGTTTCGGTTGTTGTTTTAAGGTTTGTTTGTTTGTGCCAGCCGATATCCTGCCGGTTGACTCTCGCTGGGGAATGATGACGGTTTAGCCAACGGGGGTACATATTGGATATCAAATGTGGTTCAGTTGAAATAGTTCCCAAATGCACCGAACAACACGGTAGAATCAACATCGCTTCAAGTGCTTGGAATATACATTTCAGCAGCAATAACACTCCAGCCAAACTCCACCGAGTGTCATCTTCGTTGCAGCTCCAAAAAAGCACCAAAAGCCAAACGCTACGCTTTTGTGCTCGTAAATTTTCAATCCACTGCCTATGTCCAGTCAAGCGCCGCTCAACATTTTCATTCCGAAAGAACTCTCACATTCTAATCCACACCCAAAGCTGCGACCAAGGGCTGCTTCTATCCCACTGGTTCAATGGTCAGTGTCATGTTTCCAGTTCCAAACCCCTGCAGGTTTCTGGGTCCGGTGTCTTTGTCAGCATAAAATAAACATGTATTAATTAGTCCGACACGCAGGAACGTCCCCAACACTCAGGGACGGCGCTGTGTCCGATCCCAACCAACTGAACCCATGTCAACGTGTCGCTTTTGGTGACTTTGACCTTCGGCCTTCCTTGTAGACCTTTCTTGTACTCGGGGGTTTTCACTCCATGGGCCGAACGATTCCATGGCTTCCTGCCCAATGGGTGTCATCGGACGGTAGAACAACCTGTCATACCAGAAGGATCTTTGCTCTGCCACAAGCTCAGGTCCCTACGGTCGGTCACCTGAGCCGGACGATTGACTTTTGGGCCAAAAAAGCCAAAGGCCACCTTTCACCGGGCGATTGTCATTAGCAGACTGTGTCGTTCTGTTCGTAAAGCGATCGCGGCGTTCTGTTCGAAACGGGAACACGTTTGATAAATGAGCTGGGAGTTTCGGTCCATGTTTTCGCTTGAGTAACGTGAAGATGTGTTGGTTTTCGTTTGGCCACGCTGGGAGCGGTTTTAATCGATCGCTTCATTAAGGTCCTTTCACCAGAAGTTTTGAAAGTTTATTTTTAGTTTTTGAATCACTGAGGCGCTAAACGACAAAAAGTACCAATTGTTTGGTTTTTTTTTAAAATAAATTGCTATATTAAAGCATTTTAATGAGCCGTTTACAGCTTCCAATTAAAACAACAAGACATGTGGCCCAAAAACATCAAACTTTCTGTATATATCGTCATTAAAAACGCCTAAAAATATGCAACGTTTCTCTCAAAATCACAGTTTTAAAACGTTTCGACAATTTTTCTTTTTAAAGTTGACGTCAAAAGCACACAACTCGTTTTGCAACTTTAATCTTGAGCCTCAAAACATCGATTTTTTCCATGAAATCAATACACACACGCCTCTACCGTGCAAAGCGGTTTTCGTTTCACTTTAGATCTCTTATCTTTGCAAGAGTAATGCATCTTTACTGCCCCATTGCCCCATCGTTCCTGTCGACTTTTGGAAGCAATAAATGTCTGCAGCAGACGTGAAAGCGTAACGGACGAGTATCGATTCAGCATTTTGAGGCGTTTGATAGAACTCAATGCAGTAAGCGAAAACGGACGCATGGTAGTATGGGTGTAATGCGCAAGGAAGCCGAACCATACTAACGAGAACCAGATCATCCAGCCTAAGGACAGACAACACACGTCCGGTCGATTCACTTTCTTCCACTCGGGTGGACTTTCACTTTGGCGTACTATCGTGCCAAAACGAGGAGAAAAATTATTATTTCAACTACAGTGTTCGTTTTTTTTCTGCTTCTCATCGTACATCGTCATGCACTAACCGTACTCAGTGAAATGAAAACATGTTATACTACTTACACGCACATCGAGTAACGAAGGAAGTGGTAACTGATCGGTTGTAGTTGTTCAATGTGGTATAGCTCATGGTTTTAGTCAGCTCAGGTGTCTTCAAGCGTTGTCTTGTTTTGTAGAAATGAGAAATAAGTTTTTCGTTCCCCGTAGCTGAAACCGCATGTAGTGTACGTAATGAAAAGAAAATATTCTACCCTTATTCTACCAGACTTTTGGCATTTTTTGTCTGAACCATCCAAACAAAGGACCAATCAAAAGTTTTTTTTTGTTGTTTTGTGAGTGCAGGAAACGGAAATTGGATCATCCCAACGATAGTAACGTGGTGTAGAAAAACAAGCATCAGCACCCCATCGCTTCGAAGGAAGAGATAGATCATGAGTGTACCATGTTGTTGTGATGGCATTTTCATCAAACATCCTTCAAGCGGTACGATATCATCACACACACACGCCATTTTCGCAACCAGAAAGTGTTGGTGGGTAATATTGCGTTCCATCATCCTGGGAGTGAGGAAGGCTGGAGCAAAATGCCCATGCACTAAGACAATGGTCCGATACGATCTAGCACAGTATTGTGTCAATGTTGTTTTCCCCCTGGCCATCTTCTGCTAACGACCATGTGCTCCCAGCAGACGCCAAAACGAATGGAGACGAATGAAACTTAATTAGCCAACAACAAGGCTTTTGCCCACCAGGCAAGACAAAGAAAATGCATCACAACCTCCAGCAACGGCCTACTGACGAGGAAGGAAGGAAACTCCATGATTGGCAATGGATTATGCTCACTCCCAAAGGGTCCACCGTTCGCGGCAGCTTTGATTTTACTTCCGGCTATTCGGCACATCTGTTGACTTGAACCCGGCACAGCAGGCCAGGATGGCTTTGTAAGTCATGTCGGCCATTAGAATAGAGCAGGATTTGTTGCTCTATTGCCACTGCAAAAACGATAGACCACCTTACAATAGCAAACCTTACTCCGTCAACTGATGTTGCTGCTTTCTCCAACGAATTAAGATGTCACTTTATTGATCCAGCTGAGCTATCTTGATTGCTGTCGCTTACCTGTGAATGTAGAATGGAGAAAAGAAGAAAAAAAATCCCATTTAGTCATCAATATGCTGGCGCAGTTCAACCGTCGATTGAAGAGGTAGCTTCCATAGCTTGAATGTAATAGATTTAGTGGACTTAATAGAACATTGATTATGGAACCTGCAACCACTAATTAATTGATTGATTTGTGTGATGAATCCGACAGATAACGATCCCCAATTGGAAACCTTTTTTCCTGGGATAATTGAACAGATTGTTGTGAAGTGAGGTACATTTCCAGCGTATTCCAAACGCAAAAGAAGACCCAAGATCCGAAATAAAGCAAATTGTAATAAAATGGCAATATTGTCATGCTGGTTGCATACATTTTGGCGCTTTTTGCAATGCTCGTTGGAAAGTTGTTCTAAAGCGCGAACGGTTCCGAGCGGATCATAGCTTTGCAATCACCATTAAATGAATTTTCTTGTTTAAGCCTTGTAGACAATCGCTTCGTTCTTTTGAGCAAGGTTCCCTCCTGGCCGATCCGTGTCATCGCGTGATGGAAGACAAGCAGCAGTGATGTAATTACCATATTTTAATTAAATTTTTCTTTCTCCACCGCTCATCCTTTCGCGTGTCAGCGAAATAGAAAATTCATTCATCCATTCAATTCATCTACCTTTCGCTCACTGAGCATCCTTTCATTAGCAGGGCGCCTCAAATTGACGCATTGACGAACATTGTACACTTCTTAAACCTTTTTTTTTTCTTCTCCCGTTTGAACACTTTCCCTTCAGGTCAGGATAATTGATTTTCCAGTCCATCCGGTACACGCACTATGATTTCCGCTGATAAGGTGTGGGGATCGTGCTGTTCCGGATATCCTTCAAAGGTACGCGCTCCACCCGCCCAGTGCAGTAGTGTCGGTGTGAATAATGAATCATGGCACCCTTTTTTCATGGTCTTGGGCGGTACAGGGTTCTTTTTACTGACGGGAAATCCCCTTTTTCGCTTACCAAAGCGTTAATGTTTAAAGGTGCTTGGTATTATGATGCTTATCGCGCCATCGGATGCCATCGGCACAATCGGAGATGACCTAGTTTGGAAAGTGTTTAACTCTTTGCACATTTTATCGTTTAAAGCTCCAAAACACATTTCCACGTAAGTGGCTGGTTAAATGCAAATTTACATCGAACATGCTTCAAGCAGATGGTTTATAGTCTTCGGGGGTGTTTGGGCGAGCACACGAACGAGCCGGTTGTCTTGTTAGATCCTTTAACGAATCATTCTCTTTCCATACCATTAGCTCAGTAGCGACTGATGTTGCGTATCGGAATGGAAGGTCAGACTTCCGAACCGCAACGAACGCTTCTACCTTCCCCCGGCGCATTCATTCAATGTCAGTCAACCGGTCGGCAATCATCGGTCCCGTTTATGTAATAGCAATAAAATTTACATCGGTTTCGATTACACGATAAGAAAGACTGCAACATCCGGTCGATTCCAAAGGGCGAACTTCAAGGGGCGTCGCTTGTTTTCCATTGCAGCCTGGAGACGTACAAGACAACATGCTTCAGCGGAAGTCAGCTAGGGAAAACGAGCAAAGCAATTTTTCCCCGCCATTTTCTTGTTTTTCCTCGCTCGTTCGATGTTCATAAATGTCAAATCAGCTTCCAAAACGAGAGGGCCTGTATCATGATGCTCCCAGTTTTCTGCGATCTGTTCTCACTCCCACCGACTGCCTTCGATGATGATGAGGCCGGAAGCACTCGCACATTCCGGAAGCATCCCCTCGGATAATTTATTAAGGAGAATAATTACTTTTTGGCATCATTATCTGCCTCGCACACACATACACGCACAACACAAGCAATATGCCACCATGTGACTGATTCGTACAAGGAGTACCGAGTATGCCTGTCCAACTAAGGATTACTTGTAAGAAAAAGACAACCAAAACTCATCTCAACCTCTCAGTACATTCCCTTTAATGAGTGCTAATTTGACCACAGAAGGCCCCGATGTGCTGATTGTAAGCGAGGGAGAAAGTGTACACAATAGCCGAAAAGGGAAATTGTTTTTCGATCTCCCGCTGGGCAGCCCTCGCGGAGACAGGAACTGACAGAGGCAGAAGTCTCATTTGCATGATAATTGGATTTTCTCACCCACAACTTCGCACTGCGCTGTTGTCTGAGCATTGGCGGGGGAATGAGGCACACCTGGAGCAATGTTATCAACAGCGAAAACAACACAACAACAACAACAAACAAAAACACGATGACAAGAGGTTTTGTAATTGTTGTACAGGCAGCAGGCTACTGGATTAGTTAATCAACTGATTCTCAGTAAGATGTAGCTACTTCGCGCGAATTGCCACTAAGACAACCATTACCTTCAAGAATAACAATCGTATTCAACTAAAATGACGTCATCACGTCTTAACTCAAGCTCCAGAGCTGAGTACAGAACCCCAAAAAACGTGCTACCGTTCCCATAATGGTGCTCGTTAAAATCCTTCATTCGTCTAATGTGTCCTTAATTGACACATACACACACCCTCCAAGCCTTGCCAGTTGATCATTTTCAGCTCGAACAGCAAATATTTACGCTTATCCCAATGCAAAACCGCTTTAGCCATATCGGTTCAGCACAATTGCTCAATTATAATTTATTCATCCCCCTTACGGCAATAACGTTCCCCAAATACTGAGAACGCGCCGAATGCCAAAAACTCCAACGCCAACGAGAAGAGCACAATCTACAACGAGCACCCGGCATCCCGCATGACATTCGACCCCTTCGGAAAATATTCCACACAGGCTGGAGGAGGACTGGTGACGAGGTTGACGGTTGATTGTAACACACTTTTACACTCTGGCAACACTCTGGCTGGGCCTGAACTTCCCCTCTACTGCTTTTGATCCGAACATGGCCAGATGTGTCGGTAAGTGACTTCATTAGCAGAGAGTACACAGCCTCCCAATGTACGCACGCTCTTTGGAACCTTAAGGCCAGCGGCAGGCTGCTGGCGTTTTATGCAAAAATAAACATCGCTCCCTGCACACACTGATGTTCCACCGCAGCAGAGGTACTACACAAACATATAAAATTTCATACGTAAAGCGTAACGCTGCGTAGCGTAGACAGCATAGACGCACCCCCAAAACCTGGATCAGGATCTTTTCGCCAACGTTTATACCCCCGCAAAAGTCCTTGTGCGGTCCGTGCCCCGGTAGTACTATCAAACACGGGCACGGGTTAAATATTTAATGAATTCCAACCAGAAGGGAAGAGCAGAACCGCTCCGGGGGAGAATGTGGTCGTCTCATGCCACATTGCAACGCAACTCGAAACGGTAACACGTTGCTGGGGAACCTGTAGGGATCTTGATTCCGAGCAAACAAAACATTCTACCCCCTCACCCGTTTCGTCCAAAAACACTCGGGTGATTGTGGTTTGTTCCTGAGGATATCCTGCCACTAGCTCAACAGCTCGTGCAGCTCACCGGCTTGCAAATACTTCCACCCCCTCCTACTGTCATAATCATTTCCGGTACATGGACAACTTGTTCTCCCCATAAATCAACAGGGAAAGCCAATTTGCATCGGCTCATTTCACTGAAGCTGAGCTGCCATTCGGTGCAGGTTTGGAGCAGCGACAGCAGCCCAATGGAGAATAAACAATCGTCCAGAAGCGAATGACAACATGTTTGGAGTTTAGAAGCCAGGCAATGGAATACATTTGTTTCGTATTTTAAAAAAGGTGTACTTCAAAGAAATTCACTCCAATGCTGACCGTTTCGAAGATATTCCAGAAGAATTGTACACCTAGAAGCTTTCAAGTTCTCCATATTTCCGGCCGAAAATTGACATAAATCTCCAGAGTACTCGTGTTTCAAACGATACGAGTCTTCCATTTCTATAAGGTTAACCGGTGGGCCTTGCATACGGAATACAACTTCCCGGCAAAGATGTCCAGGAAGCTAGATTAGATTTGCCGTAGCTAATCCTTCCCTGGCACGAATATCCATGAACTGGTTTCCGTACTGCACTTCCGGATTGAGGTTGGAGCTCCTAGAGCTCCATTCGAATGCCTCTAAATAATAGCCTACGAGTCCCCAAAGCAACACGACACGTAGGTCTTACTTGCCTGCTTCTCCAAACCCAGCACACCAGTAAAGGGCCTGTCCGTCCAGTGTCCTACCGGTCCTAGGCGAGTAGCATGAATGTCAGTTGCTCGTAAACTATCAAACCCTGGCCTTTCGTCTACTGGATCAACATTCCAGCAGCAATTCTCTGTGTTAAATATCCATAAAATATTTATGTTCATCATTCCCCGTGGAGAGAAGGAATTCTCCCCGCGTGCTGGTACCCCACCACATCCACTTCCTGTTAAAGGTCAGACACAGGGAGCGCAGCGTTGACGGGGTGAGAGTGTGATTTTATTTACGCTTTAATCCGTGTGGTTTCAACAGCACACCAACGCCATTGGAAGAAATCATCATTTCACGAGCTGCATACCATCGAGCGCACGCCATTCATCATAATCCGAGCGAAACAATACACCACACGAGCAGGGGATATGCCTTCACCGAGGCCCTAAAAGCGTCACCCACCCATCCAGCAGAGGCCGTTAAAATACGGACGAACATTTGTCAAGCGGTGAAAGCGAAACTAGTCGACTCATGATAGTGGTGATAATAAAATTCATATTAGGAAACCGTTTACGACTGTTGGGAGAGTGCAAGCATGTTCCTGGAGTGTTCGGTTAACGTGTGTGGCCTCAGCCCAACCAGTACCTCAACACTCTCATTTCTAGCATCTAATTTTTTTCTGTAACTCCCTCGCTCTTCAAACGACCATTTTTCCGGAAGTGTGATCGTAAACCGAGGTACAAACCGGCGAGAGAGCGGGTTTCCTTCCAAACCGGATGTTTTCATGAAATTACTTTTCACTTTCCCCCATGAAGGTGGAAAAGAATCAAGGGGTTCCTTCAATACTTCGGGCACGCCACGCGGTACACGTTTTGGGTGCAGGCATTAACATTTCCGGGTATGCAAAAGGTTGCCCGGTTGTCCTCAATTAGCGTAAGCATTGCGATAAGGAAGCACACTCATTCGGGCTTCGTTTTATGATATGATATCCCGTTTGATTGCTATGCTGTAAAATACTTATCACGTGGTTTTGTAGTTGTAAAGAGCCGGGCGGTCCGATCGCTCGAGCGTGGACTGTAAATTACGGAATAAATGTTCAGCTTCTGGGCAGCAGCGACTGCTGATTACATTCAAACAAATTATTTGCAATGCTGAACTCGAAATAAGTCCTGTTTTAATATAAAAACTTATTTAAGACTACTCTATCTTAATTCTATCACTACTATAATGGATAATGTATGAAGATTTTAAAACGAATCTTTTGTGAAGTGTGGGAAGTATAACCTCAGGCGTTTAGCTCTTTAACGCAATAAAACGCCTGCTTGTATGCAATCTACTCAACAAAATAAGCCTTCTTGAAGGGATTAATTCTAAAATTAGAAAAACAGACTATAAAAATTCATAAATCTTTTTTTAATCCATTCCAAGAATAAGTACCTCTTTCATTATTTTCCTGCTGAATTTTATTTCTCCTCCAAACATTTTCAAGCTCTACTTTTCTCTGTACCCTTAACCTGTACCATTGTCCAGTGAAAGCATCCAACCAACGTTGTTGGACACACCTGGAAAACCCGCCTGGAAGGTGATTAAACTTGCCATCCGAAATGGCACAATTTTAGCTTTATGACATTCCACAGCCACAGGGACGCGAGAAAGGTCCCATTTCTTGTCGAATAAAAAACGATAACCTGGCCGCAGTAAAATACGATTATTGCAACTTCCGGGTGCCCTCCTCCGCTTCGCTTTCGGTCTGATTTGTGCGTCTCTAACATCGGGGTCCACTGAAAAACATAAAGCACTGAACCTTTCCCCCCGGACGGGGACCAACATTTCATAACTCACTTTGTAGCGAATATTTTTGTTTTACCGACCTCGCCCTCCCCTCCAGCCCCACAAACCGACTAGCATAATCCCTAAGCCATGGGTCCAACATGGCATCACGTTTTTAATGTTTATTGCTGCTCTTTTTCCTCATTCTAAACCACTTTTCCATTCAGTTTAAGCATGGAACCCACCGTCTGAGAGGGAGCGGAGTGCTGGTGGAGCATTGCAAAGTGAAAACCGAACAACATTAAACCATGCCGCCTGGTGCATGCCACTACTAAGCACTAAAACGGCCCCCCGAAAGCAAGAAAAAAGAAGGAGCAGAAAGGAGAGCTGACAAGACAAAAAAAACAAGAACTTTGTGGCGCATTTTCATAAAAATTTATGACACCCTCTTTGTATACGCCCTACCCCGCCCCTCCCCCTGAGCTGTGGCACGCAAAAACGGTTTCGGGGAATTTATGCCTCATTTTATGCTTTCATGTTTATCAGTCTCTAATTAACTAAATAAGCAGCAGGGCGGCCGCCTCATCTGTGACGCTTTGAATGTCCGCAATCGGGCGGGCGGAAGAACAGAGAAGCATTAGAATCAAAATAACTTCATCACAGTCACTCCAAAAACATCCAATCCGATCCGAAATGCCGGTGGAGAATGTATATGCTGCCCAAAAAGCAATTCCAGGCCAGTTTTTGGGAGATAGGCCAACGACCCCTTTTTTCCCTCATTCTCAAACAAATGCCACAACAAAGCAGCGCAACCAGATGCGTCCTTGTAATGTGAACTTTGCTGCGATTCTTCTTCTTCTTCTCCGACCGGAAGCAGCGCCCTCGACGAGCGAGCGAAATGCCTCAAGGGTTATTTGTCTGCCAGGCATCGCGCGTTAAACTCCGACCTTTTTGAAGGAGAATGATGCGAAACCACAGAAATTTGATTTCTGCTCCAGTCCAATTCATGCGACGCAAGGGGCAAAATATCTCGCGGAACTGCTTACAAAACGAAGAACAAAGGTCGTTCTTTCCGGGTTTGTTTGATTCTCCTTTTTCCTGGAGAAGATGAGCGGAAGGATAGGAAAATCCAACGGAAAAGTAATTTGTTTTGCCACTTTTTGCTTAAACTATGGTCGCAAAAGCTGAAGTCTGTTAGGATACGTCAATTACACACGCCAGTAGCGAGGGGGGGTGGGGGATAGATAATGGAGGCCGTGAGGAACTTTTCATAAAAGGCCGATTTTCTTCCCTTTTTTCCTGGAGTTGCTTTGAAGCATTTAACCGAGGGGCACAGATGACTCAAGAGGACGATGTGGAAATCGTTTACAAGTACTCAGGGTAAGGTTTGCCTTTGTAACAAATACTGGAAAAGGACCCAAACGTCTTTTACTGATAATATTGTATTCCTTCTTGGGTGAACCTTGCGATACTACATCAGCAATTATCACACATTCTGCCGATGAGTTTATTTATCACAGCACCTTATCTCGCACCGGTAATGGATCGAAAATTTGATTTCATCCCACCTTTACTGACACTCTGTTTGAATATTTCCCCGTTTCCGCAAGAGCATTTCAAAGAGATGCCAAACGAAGACTTTAAAGCAGCGTTTGATGTCATCCCGAACCTAGAACCCGCACCAAATATCACATCCCTCGGCATCGAGAGCAGTCAGGCTTACAATACACGGAAACACCTACGGAGCTGCCGTTCGCTGTGCAATGCCATGGCGATTGGCCGCGGGAGAAGGAAAACTTCTCTAGCAAGATGTCGTGTGCGCCTTGTAGTTGTGTGTCCATGGAGTGGGAAAATAAATTTATTCTACCCAGTCGCTGCAGGGTGCAATCTCCTTGCCGGGGCCAGAAACTTATGCCGACTGGCAAAATGGTGGAAAATGGTCGTACGGTCTCACGCGGAACGCAGGCACGGATTGGCGTGAGGTAGCGTAGAATGCTTGTTTGCAGACTTTTGCGTTACATGTGTAATGTTGGCGCACTGTTGCCCTGTGGCGCTGGTAAATGCTGATGTTGGTCCCCAGTCGCGGTCGCTGGAGTGAATGTGCGCTTCTACCTGCACTGCGTGAAAAAAGCCGCGTAACTGATGTTCGGGCAGCGGGATGGAGGCTTATCAAATGAGTCGTTTGCTTGTAGTGACAAGGATCGCTCGTGGGGTTCACCATATTGATAACTTTTATGGGAGGAAAAAGGAAAAAAGAAACAAAGCATAACATGCTATGTACAGCAAATACAATTCTCCAAACATGTTTGGATTAAACCGTTTGTTTGTTTTTCTTGAAACATATGTGAAATGTTTTTAGTATTCTTGCAAAACAAAACCCAAATTAACTGTCTATTTTGAAGACAGCAAAGTTAAACTCGAAAACGCCTATATTTATGCAATACATATGACATTTTAGCCGTATTTAGAGCTTTAAAGCATTGATAAATAACAGTAATTTTATACTTCTTTTAAACAAAAAGATTCAAAAGCTTTGAACCTTAATTCAAAAGTCCTTTAGTTCTTACTGTTGCGTACGACCTCATTATGAAGTAAAAGCATATATGCGGATGTAGCGAAGTAAAACACTT
>AXCO02006609.1:0-18296 GCA_000473525.2 Anopheles melas | reverse complement strand
TTCGTTTAGCAAACGGCCTAAAAAAATATCTAAAAGCTGGTGGCGCCATTTGTTTGTGAGATACCCAACCAGTGGAGCTTGTTTCCTCGCTTGGAGAGCTTTCCCATTCCCTCTGTACCCAAGTGCCACAAATCCACTAAACGACCACTAAACGGGTTCTAAACGACTCAAGCTTTCAACTTAAACGGAATATACAAAGACTTTGTTTAGCAGACGGCAAACGACTCATGATTTCTAAAAATAGCAAAAAGCTGGTGGCACCATCTGTTGGTGCGATACCCAACCAGTGGAGCTTCCAAGCTTGGAGAGCTGTTTCATTCCCTCTGTACTGTTGTATGGTTTCGCATTGAAGTAACGGATCGCTAGAACTAGAACGGGGATGTTTAAAACTGTTTAAATACTAAACTCCAAAGTAATCCAACAGTACTGAAGCAAGTGAGATTTGAGAAACGGTCGTTGGTGTTAATACCCATCCCACGTACCACAAATCTACTAAACTAAACGGGTTCTAAGCGGCTCAAGGTCTCCACCTAAAAGGAAACAATAAAGACTTCGCTTAGCAGACGGTAAACGACTGATGCATTCTAATAATAGCAAAAGGCTGGTGGTGCCATCTGTTGCTGAGATAGCCACACCGTGGAGCTTTCCTCGCTTTGAGAGCTTTCTCCTTCCCTCTGTACTGTTGTATGAATTCACATTGAAGTTATGTATCGCTAGAACTGCGAAATAACAGTTTTAATACTAAATCCAATGGAAACCACCAGCACGGAAGCAAGTGAGATTTGAGTAATGGTCGTTGATGTTGATACCCACGTATCTGACAACACGGCCATGCATATAGATTTTTGCTCTGAAAATTAGAAGGGTATATAGGCCGTGATTAGATAAAGTTAGACAAAACACATTGAAAGAAAAGAATAGCAATAGAGTTATAAAACGCCATCTATTGAGTAAACTATGAAGCCATTGAAGCTATGAAACCCTTTTTTATGGATACATGTATTTGATAATCCAGTCGTTAATCTGTGGCTTGGAATTTATATACAAAATGTATGGAATGCCCTGGTATGCCGGTCATAGAAATAAAGGGTTCGCATACCCTATGGTGGTTGATTCGGGGGTTGTTTAAGGTGGAAAATTATGTGTACAATTTGTTCGTAAATATTCGTGTGTAGTAGATTGCGGCAATATATCGACGAAAGCTAAACTCCAGTGTTGCCGATCGGTTGTCCATCCACATGTGCAGGTGTGCAGTTTCTTCCGGGTGGTCGGTACCTGTTCCGTTTGAATTATTGTACGTTGCGTATCATAAACCTTTAGGGGTTTATTTTACAAACAACTAAAGCTGCAGCAATTACAAAGCCGCTTTGCATTCATCATCATCACCGCCGTGAGTATCGCTGATCGCTGTCGAACCTGACGTCATCCGCAATGAGGGGAGGGTAGTGCGTGTGACGTCTTAGCGAATGCCGCTTCGATCGGAAAGTGAGCAGTGCGAGCACAACTGATGCGAAGCATTTCACGCAATGAGGCAACGGACAATACGCCCCTCAGCCGCCGCCGCCATCCTACTGCCACCCAAGGTTTTGGGGGTGGAAGTGAGAGTTGTGCTTTTGCTTCTGGCTTTCGATGGCTGAGGTTGAACCGTTCGCGGTCAGTTGTACTATTGCTCCGTGCGAGGATAGAGAGCGCACAGGCGCGCGACAATCAACACGAACCGTGACACGCTGGTGAAACGATACGCGAGTGAGCGAGAATAGAGCGTTGACTAATCGTACCAGCAGCATGCCACCGTCGGGACCAGCAGGTGTTTCAAAGATGCTGCCAAGCACCAGGACAGACAAGGCGTTCGCTTTCGGACGGCAACATTTACTGCTCTCGCTAGGTTTATGTTGCCTGCTGCAACTGTGCCTGCTGACAGGCTCTGCCAACGCTACCTCGATGTACTACAAGAAAGTTAGTGGAGAAAAGTATGAACCAGGTAGGTAACAATCAAATTGAAAATAGTTGTTTTAAACATTTCAAAATGTTAAACAAAGAATGTTAAAAATAACAATTTCCGTTTCCATCCTGCTCTTTGTATGTCCTAAACTATATGTAAAATTTCGCCCATGTAGTGAAAACAAGCAAACAAAAACCCGAAACCACACAAAGATCTTCAAACATATTACTCATCATACGGTGTGTTAGCTCGCTTTCCAAACGTGTTCGAGGTGGTTTTGAGTAGGAGTAGTGTGCCGAGCGGATCACATCTCATCTTGTTTTCATTTTATTTATTTTTTTTATTTGTTGTTTTGCTCTCGCACGTTCCACAGACTGGGTGCCCGTATCGTCCACGGTGATACCTTTGGTGGAGCGTGTCGTCAGCGTGGGTGCGCGCACGAAACCGTCCGCCGGTGCTGATGGTTCGCAACACCCCGGAGCGGCCCGTTTGCAGTCGGCGGACGAGAGCTACAAACGCGCGTACGTGAAGCACATCAGCAAGTTCACGAAGATTGGCACCGCCGGAGCGTTGGTTCAGCCGGGCACGCTCATTACCGGTAGGAATAGGTAACCTGATCCGAAAGTGGCCAATTACGTATCCTTCTTATCCCGTCACCCGCAGGTAAACAGGCCGCAAGTGCAAAGGATTAGGAGCTGCCTCGGTGTGGACGGACGTCAGGAGCCAACGGGGCGGAATGTGGAGCGAAAACTGTGCGCGATTTCACCTCAAGTTCAATATAATCAGCGTGACTAACGTGTTTAAAATGTTGTACTAAAGTTAATCATTAATTCGCTAAGTGTTGATATTAATAAACGTTAAACCTACCGCGTATGTGTCGCACGGAGCACCCTCCTATGTGTACTAATAAAATTAAAACAAAAAAATCTAACAATTTGTATTACTTCACGACGGCAGACACATTAGTCAGATTGTTCAAGATAACAAGTAATTTGATGGAGGGCAGGACAGATTATCTCACGTTGTGCTGCAATAGAAACATGTTGCTGTTTAATTTAATGTTTGTAATAGCTTTGATCGTTTCAGCGTCCTTTATCGGACAATTCGAAGCAACAATAGAATGATTTTTACGTACCGAGGGAACAGCGCTGTACAAAAACAGATGCGTATCTGTTGAAAGATGTTTCACCCAAACGATGATTTTGCAACCCTAACCCTCACGGAGCGGTAGAGGCAAACGAAATGAAATAAAAAGTGCCACTATCAAGTTCCCCTTCTTTTGCATCGTTTCTGCAGCGTGGTTTATTTTACTTGTCGAAAAAAGGGGTCCACCGATAATTGAGTGATTATCAGTGCCGTGTAGAAAAGAGGACGAACGGCAAGGACGAATGCTGCACAACTGTGTTCGGCATCGTTGCGGTACGGTGTGCGCGTGTCACAAACGCCAACTACTTTAGATGTTAGCGCTTCCCGGCGCACTTGATACGTTGTTTACTTCCTTCCGATATGGCAGCCACGTGGCGGCTAGGGAAGGGAACGTTTGAGTAAGGGATCCGTTTGGTCGTTTGTCGGTGGGGTAGCCAACCCTCGGTTAACTTAACCCCTAGCTGCTCGCAGTTATGATACATTCCCTTTTGCTATTTCCGAGGGCTTAGGGCCTACATCCTAATTATTGTGTTTGATTTTCATCTCTGGACCAGATCTGCATATTTGAAATGCGCCCAATATTGAGGATATCAGTGTTATTTATTGCGTACGATAGATATTCTATTAGCTGTGAAAAAGGAACACGACGCCACACACTGGAATAGATGAAAATGTTTCCATGCTGGATTAACATTTTTAAACGTCATGTAACAGAGAAAACGTGAATACACTAACATTGTTATTTACTGTGAGCTACTCGTGAGCGTCTAATGCAGTGATTCGCAGCATTATTTCTATTGCCCGATTCTTATTTTATTAGTGGGCGGTACGATTAAAATGACTAGTTATGCGGTCAATAAGGCTTTTCTAATGTGAAATTAAAAAAAAATGACGTCACTTAACAAATTGAGCTAAATCCATAAGTTTTCTTCATTCAATTTCTAGGTGATATACTTAATTTCTACGTGCAATCTATATACGGAATCGAATACGATTAATCCAATCCAATATCAACTCCAGGATCGGTACTAGTTCGGTATCCATTACACGACCGGCATCGATTCATGTTTCACGTCCAGTACCGGCATGAGTTCGTGATCGGATCCAGGACCCATATAAGTTCAGTTTTATTTTCAAGTATGGTTATGGGATCGTGATGGGTTCGAGTTCTGTTCCAAGACCAAGATTTGGATTCAGGATCACTTCTAACATCGGTAAAGGTTCGAGATCAGTTTTAGGATTAATATGGGATCAAAAACAGTTCCAGGACTAGTACGCGTGGTCAGGAAAAGTGGGTTCTAGTTGAAAAAAGTATGGGAGCTACTGGACTACTGAGTTCCTCAAACTACCGAAATGTTGTGAATCGTTAAAACTTGTAACTCAAGGCACTGACGACCTCCTCTCCTAACTCCAAATATTATTTCAAACATTCTTCACGATTCGGGGACATTTTGCGACTGCTGAGCGATGCGGGTTTAAACCGCTTGCCCAGACCTGTTGTGCCCAAGAAAGACCGCAATGCTGGCTATCGTCAATTGTATCAAGCATCGTGCCGCAGTTATACGGGAGTTACTTAAGACGAATCGCGAAAGCCTGTAACAGTGGTGTGATTCTAGTTTTCAAAATGGTTTAAAAAAACATGCATTTGTCAACGTAAAAAAAACACACACACACACACACACACACACACACCCAAATTCGGACTGTTTTTGGAAATTTTCTGCTACCTAAAATCCATTGCATAGTATCAGGCGTAAAACCCAGCGGCACGGTGCCGCTGGTACCTGCAATGAACGTGAACTGAGGTTGCTGCTCCTGCTTAATGGCACTCCCTGCTTAATGGAACAAAAAAAAAACAGGTTCTACGCTTCTAGCCCGGGAAGATTTGTTTGCAGGTAATGGTTACATTCCTCAATAGAAACTACCTTGCATCTTCTGGGCGTTGATGGTTGCAAAATTAAAGCAATAAACACGAACAATCCAATCATCATCAAAAGGCCCCTTGCCAATAAAACGATAAGCTCAAAACCGGAATTGTGCAGTGGGGTAGGGGGAGAAAGCAAAGTCGACATCTTAGCGCAACCGAGAAAAGGCATCGGGCGATGGTTCAAGCTGCCGCTATCGAAGCGAACAATTGTATCAACCGAATTGGAAGGATGCAGAATGCGGGAAAGCATCGTTTGTAGATTATTCTACATAAAATTGTGATATTAACCTTTTCGGTAGGAAGAAAATCATTGCGAACGAGTTGCGAAGCGGTTGCAGCCGAGAAGGCAGGAGTATCAAACTCGTTGTTGTTGAAGTTTAAGCTTTTTTTTCGTAGAAAATCATGAACAAAACAAAAATAAAGCAACATATTATTTTCTTTGGCAATACAAAAAAAATGCTCAGCAATCCCATGTAAAAGATAAATAATGATATATATTGATATGTATAATGATATATATATTTACTTTAAAATTAAACAGAAACCGATGGTACACCCCTGACGGCATAGCAGCGGAGGCTTTTCGAGCAGCGGCAGCAGAAGCAACAGCTTCACCTACACATCCGCAAGCTTTCGCGTCGATCGCGCGTTCCGTACGATGCTCGGGAGGGCGACACGCACACCACTATGCGCTCGAATTCCAGCAGCGGTGAGCGCGTACGGCGGCACTCGCCAACACCACACACACGCTCAGACGGTCGAAGCAACCTGACCCTCGTCGATCGCTGTGCGCCCTGCTGGTAAGCGTCGTCCCCGCGGGTGCGTGTACACAGTCCGTCGTTTTGTGTGTGCCTTTTCCGCTGAAAAGAAAAAAAGCCTTGGAAAGTGCGGTGGAGGGCGAACGTGCGCGTGTAGCAAACGCTACTCCACTCTGCTGGTTGCTGTTTTTGGTAAAAGTGTCTTGCGTGTTTACAAGTGTTTTTGTGTCTTGATATTTAAGAAGAAAAACCAAAATATCAAACTCCTCACCCTCAGCGAGCGAGGGTGTGTATGTGTGACAGTGTGTGTGTGTCAAAGCGGGTGAAGGCTTCAAGTTCTTGGCTGGGCTTTTTCTACCTTGGCGGGTGAAACTGCGAGGCGAAAGCGAACGAAAAAAAAAGGCAGAAAAACACAGAGGTGCGGTGGTGACACGTCACTTGGTGTGTGCCGTTTCTGAGTTGTTGTGTCGCTTGTGTCGCTACCCCCACCTGGTGGGCTGACGACGGTGTAGTGGAAGATCACCCGGAGCAATTGCCACCACGACCCACCTAACCTGCCGGGGACGGGGGGAGACAGGGGCGATCGCTTCTGCCTGGCTGGCCTTGTTCGCGTCCGGCCAACCCCGCTGGCAAGGCCACTCGCGTTCCAATTCCACAATCAGGGAGCGGTAAACCAATCAACAAGCGACGGCAAAGGACGAGCTCTTGCGCCTGCAGGTATGCAATGTAGGAAGTGAAAGGACGATCGTGGTAGTGTGCAGTGTGTGTGTGTGTGTAGGGGCAAGGAAGGAAAGAATAACAACAAACAGCATCTCCATACCCAAGCGCCCCACGTTCGCGCGAGCACATTCCAGCAGTAAATAGTGAAGCAACGACAAAAAAAAAACAATAACAATAACAACAGCAAAATCCTAACCAAAAAGACGGTTTTGTTCATCTGTGTGTGCCACTTAGCAGGTAAGAGCATCGAAACTCTACCTCGCGCTGTGTTCGTGTGTGTGTGTGTGTGTGTATGGCAAAGTGTTGGAAATGGAAAGCGCGTGAGATGGAATGGGAGGAAGGCATGGCCGTGTTTGTGTGAGTGTGTATGTGTGTGTGTGTGTGGCAGTGCGGTGGACGCGGGTAGGCGATGAAATGTGAAATCCATCTCGCGCACATCAGCATCATCAGCATCGTCGTCGCCGCCGCCGCCGCCGCCGCCGTCTACGGTTTGAAAGTTGTCGCTGGCAAAGCAAAAGAAAATCGAAGAGAGCGAGATCCGAAAAGGAAAGAGCGTGCGTGTGTGTTAGTGTGTGCGTGTGCGTGCGAGGTGTGGAACGAGGGGTGATCCTCGGGCAGCGCATCCCACATACTCTACCTACCTGTGTGTCGCAGGCCACAATCAACGCTGTCCCGGGGGTGGACCATCTATCAAACGCGCCATCATCAGCAGCATCATCATCATCATCATCAAGCGCGCGACATCATCCGCCCATCCCGAGTTCCAGGGTTGAGGGGCACTTTCGAACGTAGCGCGAATCGCAAAAGGGCACACTGGTGCCGAAGGTGATAAAACACAACGGCGACGACAACCTTGAAGCGCCCGTCCCCTCCGGTAAGTGCGAAGCTTTTAGCCGAAGAATGTAGCGATGAATTGATCTTTGTGTTTTAGATCTCTCTTAACTCTTAGCTCGTATTGGCGTACTATTGGTCATCAATCTAATCTACTAATGGCAGATCAATCGCGCATCGCTTTGTGTAGCCATGGGGGTATGGGGATGATCTACTGACACTTCTACTAACCAGCTGCTTGTAATTTTCACCTGGCAAGATGTATCATTTTGGCTATATGAACGCTTGAATGAAGACCAGCCGTAGTAAATGCTGGAAATATAACACCTGAAACTATTTAAATTTAAAAATAATAGAACACTTAACACCTTGATGGCCATGGCTGGTCATATATGATGGCCAGGGGTTATTGATTTTAAATCCTAATTCCTTGTTAAAGCAACGGCGTATTATCACTTATTTTTGTTGCAAGATTTCATTGAAAACAAATGGTCAAAAATCGAGGATATTCCTTGAATAGAACAATTCCTTTGGTTAATACATTGTAGCCACTTATATTCTAGTTGTATTGTGCATTTTCAAACTCTCTCTATCTAAGAGATCTATAAGGTCTCTAGCTAAGCATCTAATAGATCAGCGGGTCGGCAAACTTTTGAGGTAAAGGGCAAAATGGTGTATATGGTCAAGAGCCGCGGGCCATTTAATTTAGCACTCAAATTATTCATTCATAAAAGATTTCAAACCGAAATTCATGATTTTATGTAATAGTGTCATCGAAGCAAGGTTAAAGATGGGTAATTCCTATTATGAAAACTAATTGTATAAGAAGTACGGTAGTCAGATCGCTGCACATGCACATGTTAGTCACAAAATTATTTTTCTGTGCAAAACATGTATTACTGTGTTGGTAGTTTTGAACAAGAAAAATGATCGTATTTGTGGAGCATTAACTAAAAACAAAAATCATTTTTCAAAACTCATCATTTAAAAGCATTAAATATGATATACCATCATTTAACGGCTTCACGATGTACAAACAGTCAAGCGATATCAAAATTTATCACCTGAGCTGATTTGGGGAGCTATATCGACCAAAGAGGAATTGCCATTGTTTTTCATCAGCAAAAGCTATTTAAAACATTGCGAAAAAATACTGTTGGGAAAGTACTGTTTTTGATTCTAACAGGAATCAGCTACAACCCATAAGACTTCAACAAAGTTGTGCGTGTGGCTTGCAATGACTTTGAAAAGCGTTTACGGGCGGTTATCAAATACAAGGAAAAACAGATTTTAACACAACTAATGTAATTTTACTACTAAAAGATGTTGTAGACATCGATTCCGTAGTTCAATAAAATCTGGTTTGAATTTTATGAGATAAAAAAGTGCATCATTTTTTTTTTAATGACATTGTATACCCACAAAACTTTGTTGGTGAAAACCGCATGTAAAGTTAATATTCATCATTGAATCGATACTTTATTGTGTTTTGAATGAGCCTTTCCAAAAAGTGTGCCGTAGAGTCCACTTCTCGATACATAAAGTACAATTCCCGTAAAAAAGAGTCAAGAAAGTGTCCCAAAATTACCAGAACTTCTGAAAATCACAGTAATGACTCCATCAATCCACATTACGATAATCAAGGGTAACGTGTACGACGGAATGATTTGTCAATGCTACAAGTTGTTCAGTAACTTTTGTATACGAATAGTTTCCTCCTATCTTCAAAACATCAGGCAAATCCTTTCGCGGGCCAGATCTAATGTTGCATCAACCAGCGTTGTTTGCATGATCGATTTTTCCATTCTATCAATGAAACATCTTGATCACAAACATTTAAACAACCTGGAAACAACCAAAATTATTTTAAAATTCATTATTTTCATCACTTGTTTCATCAGTTTGTTGATATACAATTACACTTCCGTGGGAGTCAAGGCCAAGCATATATGATAGCCATAAAAAGTGTTTTCACAAGAGTTAACCAAACCAAATTGTTTCCTAAACATACATTTCCAAACTTCAGTTGCCATGAGTAACATGCACACGATTGAATTCAATTTCTTTAGTTCAGTTTCCATAGTTGATGTTAAAATATTGTCCCAAAAACACGCCTAAAGGTAGACAATCTGTATAGCATCGTTTTTAAACTTTGGGTACGGATTGATAAGGTCCGTTGATGGTCGCTTGCACTGTTGTAATGTCAAGCTGGTTACCGATTCCGTTGACTGGAGCTTCTGTAACACACTGTGTGGGGAAATTTCTTTCTAGCAGATCTGTTGTACAAAACATGCTGCGATTATTATTGCAATTGACGAGTGACGTCACGTATCAAGTATCCGGGGTGCAGCACACGCTATGAAAATTTAAACTAAATTAAAGTTAAGTTTTTACAGAGCTCATTCATAAAAAGTAGGTACAAAACTGTCTTTTTGTAGAGCAAAAGTCGCAAGTTTTTGAGTTACAAAAAAAAAAAAAGTTTGTTGTATAATGAGCTCCACTAGACTATCACAAGAAATAAAATAGCATCAAAACGTGGTCGGGACCGAATACTTGTTGCGTGACGCGTGTTTTACATGCTTTCGGAAGCAATCCTTTTCACACAACGGTTTTGAGGCGTATCGAAACGGTTCGTGTCCAGCACGGCGGGAGGCAATGTTCTTATCTCGCGCCCGAGAACGTTCCAAGCCTCTAGCACTGCTGCGCCCCAGTGCTGCAACGTATTCGACGGAACCGGAACGCGGCAATGCATCATCCATCCAGCAGCAGCGGCAGCCACTGCATCCTAGTGCGACGTGTTAAATGAGTGTTTGTGAAGCAGCTTCTTGCACAGCGGTCAATTCCTGGGTTGGCAGTAAGGTTGATAGAGCAGCGCGTCTGGAATGCGTTACCAAGGGAGAGCAAACATTAGCACAGCAACAGGAATGGGTATTGCACACTTAAAGTATGTTCAAATACTGATTTGTTTTTCTTTTCCAATTAGAATTGTTACAAACAATTTCTAATTGTAATAGAAAAGCTTCATTTTTTTTTCGGTGGAAATTGAGTAGCAACTATTGTTTTTTTTTCTCAGCTGCCTCCTGCATCTATCCATTTGCGTTTTGGGATAGTCCTAGTAAGTGGAAAACAACCATTTCTATCATTTCAAAATGCACCCAAACGTCTTTCGAGTGTTCCGGGGTGTGTGCGTTTTTGCACTAGTTTTTTTACCAGGACTCTAGCTCTCTGCTACTGCTCAACTGCAAAATGGACAGACACACACACACACACACAGAGCACGTTAGAATCTTTGAAAACTTTCCACCACACTGCACCGCGATATGGAGGGCAAACGGTTTTGTGTATCTCAGGCGCCCAAACTGGCAAGCTCCTTCCGCTATTGCTGGCCGTTGTTCCACCGCTCTTGCTGCTCCGGGGCCGACGACGGACGACGATGATGATGATGCGACGATTTTCCTGGATTAGTTCCGTACGAGTAGGCACGGCCGGCTATGCGCAGTCGCGAGCGAGACGCACCGAGGCGTGATCAATTTATCGATTTTATACGTGCGCTCTCGTGTTGCCCTCTACACACCATTTGTGTGGCTGCACGCGTGCGTGTGTGTGTGTGTGTGTGGCGGTGGAATTTGCCCAAGGATGTTGGCAAAGTGTGATATTGCCGACCAAAAATATTTTTGCGAATTTGAAGCAACATCAAATCGTAAAAGACCGCGCGAAAGGATTTTCCTGTTTTGGTCGCGCGATTGGTGCGTTTTTTTCTTTCAAATCCCGATCCGGCTCCAAGTCTCGGTTTAAGTCTCCCAAAAAAAAAAAAAAAAAAAACGGTGCGCTCAATCGCATCAACCACCCATCAGTCAACGATCACAACCCGTGCTCGTCGGCAGGATTGGTGCGAGGCTCTATCAAGCGATATCCAGCACGAACGCATTCAACAGCAACGTATCATCGGACCCCCGAGCCCCCGCGTTTGGCTGGCCAGGCTGCCAGGCAGCTCCAGTAGTGTTGTGTCGCGTCATTTAAGTGGGTTGTGCATCGGTGGTGCTGTAAGTTTTGGACACAACAGTGCATTTTGATTTTCAAAAAAAAAAAAGGGACGCATTTTGCGTGTGTGCGACAAGCAAAAGAATTAGCGGAATGCTGCTCAAACCAACCTAAGCTCGGAGCTTCGATCGAAACATTGGGAAAGCGAAGGAACATGTGTTGCCTTTTTGTGGAATAATTTCCAACACAAGAAGACTAATTTTTGTGTTAGTTTATCCATTTTTAACACATTTCATCAACTATCAACTGCACCGAAACGACACACTAGCGAGTGGCCAGATCTGGTTTATCCGCATGTCGGTCGGATGCGCGCGTGTATGTGTGTGTGTGTGTGTGGCGGCCATTGCGAAAGGCCATTGCGCGCGCGATTACTTCCAGCCGGGCGGGCTTCACCGTTCGCTTCACTGGCTGCCGTAGCGGCCGACGCTCGCGTCACGCATGAATGGCGGCCGTCCTGCGGGTGTCTGCTATCCCGGCTGCCCCTCCTCCGCTACTGCAGTTTTCTTCTAGCCGCGGCTTTTCCACACGATCCCCGGGCACACCGTGTTTTACCACTTTTAATTAGGTCGTGCTGCAGGGTGGGTACGGATTGCGTGAAACATCCCGTCGTCACTGTGCGTGTTTTTGTTGTTGCTTTTTCCAAGGGGGAAAAACTCATCTCACAAGAAGCTGCGACCAGTGTGCCGCTCTGTGCACGTTCCCGGTGCCGCCGACACCCTTTGCGAATGATTCGGGCGTAGCGCCGCGCTACGCATCGATGGCATTTTTCCGACGAATTTTTCCAACTTCATTTCCATTGATTTCGGCAGCCGAGGGGGCGAGGGTGCAATTTTCCCTTCTTGTGTTGCACTGCAAGCAGGGGGTTGGAAACCCCCCACCTGGAATCTTTCGATTCGACCCGAACGTCCGGCCGTCAAGAGGTTTGGCGTAATTGAAAAAAAAAAAGGAATAAGAAAGAAGGGGGAAAAAAAACAACCCCGAACGCGTTCACCCTCGTGACACCGAGCGAGCGAGAATAAGAAAGGATGCAAAGTGGGCTGCGTGCGTGTGCGTGCGTGTGTGTGTGTAATTGAGATGACGACAAGGGCAATTGTGGGAACAATAAAACCGCCCTTAACTCGCACAATAGTCGAGCGATCGTATCGCTTGTTTTCGGGGCACAATGGGGCGCCCAATACGGCGGGAGGGGCACGGCGCATCCTGATGACGTTTCGGAAATTGGGATTTTTTGGCAGGGGGGGGGGGGGGGGGAGAGTTAGAGACGGCGAGGGTGAGTATGGTTTGGTTGCCTTTTGCTTACAGTCAAAGGTAAAGGCTAAGAAAACATAAAAAAAGTGTCTAAATGTTGCATTGTTTCTGTTCTGTTGGAAACTGCGGCTGACTAATGAACGCATCGAAACAGGTAGCCGTGTTAAAAATACAATTAATGGTAAAACAAGCAGCTTGAGTACGATTTTTGATGGAAACGATGATACTATTCCTTTGATTTTAATGTCGAACAACAACAGCATTTATCACAAAATGAAAAGCATAACATAAATGATATGAATGAGATGAGAGTATCGGAGGAAATTTGTTTCAAGATTTGGCTTTACTTGAATAGAAACAATAGTGTTGGTGTGTAGTGTAAGTGTAACGAATGTTGCAAGATTTGGTCCTTCGAACCGGATACGAACAGTGGAAATTAACGTGACGTCCAAGAATTGAAAGTAGTGATGGGAGCACACCTACGGTTCTTGAACAGATAACTGCTATTGTTTGTTCCATTCTGGACCCGGTCAAAATTGAACCACCAGTTCCGCTCGGAGTCGTTCGGAGTTGGAGTCATTCGGAGTTGGAGTCGTTCGGAGTTGGAGTCGTTCGGAGTTGGAGTCATTCGGAGTTGGAGTAGTTCGGAGTTGGAGTCGTTCGGAGTTGGAGTCGTTCAGAGTTGGAGCCATTCGGAGTTGGAGTCGTTCGTAGTTGGAGTCGTTCGGAGTTGGAGTTGTTCCGAGTTGGAGTTGTACGGAGTTGGAGTCATTCGGAATTGGAGTCGTTCGGAGTTGGAGTCATCCGGATTTGGAGTTGTCTGGATTTGGAATCGGCCAAAGTTGAAGATGCCCGTGCTGGAGTCGCCCGGACGCAGAATCGGGCCGAAATAGATTCTGACGAAGTTGGAGTCGTCGGGATTAGAAGCTGTCTGAATTTGAAGTCGCCAGAATTCGAAGACGTCCGGGGTGGTAATCGACCGGAGTCCTTCGGAGTCATCCGGAGTCGAATTTGGTCGGAGTTGGATTTGGATGGAGTTGGAGTTGACCGGAAGCGTCCAGAGCTAGAATCGATCGGAGTTGCTCGGACCAAAGTTATTGAGATGAGGCATAAAACTTTACAACAAAAAACAAATGGTCCAGTAAAAATGGTTCCAGACTACTCCAACACTGGCTGCCTAGCCCAAACTTCGCTCGATTCCAAAAAAGTGCTGGTGGACCTATCTTTCCTCAGTCGATTTCAAGATATTGGTTTTTGGAGTTCCGAATGAATTATCTGCCATCTGTGTGTTTGCCCATCACTAACGCCAAAGGAATAGGGTTTATTTTACCCTCCAGGGGTTTCAATCGCTCTATGAACGTTAAACTGTTAAAAAAGCGATTTAATAGCGCAGAAGAAAGCGTTGACATGTTGCTCATGATCCGGTCTTTGTTGCACTTACCAGCCTGTGCCAAAAAGGGTGAATATTATTCGTTCCTTCAATTTGACGAATGTCTCCGGGCCTCTATTTTACTGGCTACCAAAAGAACTTATTGCCTTTTGTTGAGCGCGTATTGCAATATAGTTAATATTGATTTAAACATGTCAAAAAATCATTAAAACTGGTCTGTTCAAAACGTTTCTACAGCTGTTCGTGCACGTGTTATCGTAAAATGTCATAACAAAGAAAGCATCCAGTTTCATGTGAATCATCCGGTATCGAAACTTCGTTCAAAACGTGTCATATCGAATGCAGGCGAGTTCTACCGAGCTCAAATGATTCATTCGAAACAGACCAGATTGTTTACGGTTGGTGGGGTGGCTCTGCTAAAGTCAGGCGTAATTTGATTCAAAATCAAAACGTCCCTCCGCTCCGGTTGCGTGACACAAGCGAGCTAAGCAAGCTGATATTTAAGGGTGGCGAGCACAGGATCTTAAAACCGTGGAAGGAATGTAACGTTCCTTTGCATTAAAAGGTTAAAGGTTAAACACCAAGTCGCACCAAATGTGGGGCAGCTTAACCTTAAGGAGGGTAATATTTGCTCAACTAAATTGCAGACGTCACATTGGATATTATGTTTATTTTTTCTGTTTTAATTCCACAAAAAAAAACGTAACTCGCAACTATTTTGTATTAGAGAACGGCAATACGGAGGTGCCAAGTGTATGCTTTCTTAGCCTGTAGGGCCATATACAGTAAACTGCAGCGCTCCGGCGAAAAGGGATGATGCGATTGGTGGATCATTCGGGGCGCTGGTTCTCCCATAATGTTCTTCCCGCTGTTTTCACGCTTCAGTTCGACGATTGGATTGGATGTGCGTGCATCGAAAAAAGAAAAAAAAAACAACAACAACAACAACAACGGGCATCCCAGCGAGAAAAACAAACCGCCCGAGCTTCTTCTACATCCCCCTGCGGGGTTTGTCTCAGCACGGGCGTTGGGCCAGAAAATGTTCCACTTCCTCCGAACCCAGAGAGAGAACGGCAAAGCCGGAACTAAGAGGGAAGAAAAGAGACTCCCGACCACCACCATCCGGTGGGTAACAGCATCCGAGGCGGACAACCGCTCATTTAGCGAGTCGGCGCAGTGAACGATTCCGGCGACGAAGACGGCGCGGTCCCGCGTACAGGCAACTCGTTCGTGTCGGAGATTTTGCTTCATTCGAGCCGTGTTCAATGTTGTTCTGCTGGAGAGATTTAAAAACTGCAGCGGAAATGTTGCTAAATGGTTTGCCCTGCGGTACGGCATGGTAAAGGATGTTGCCGAGGAAACATTATGCGTTCGTTTTTTTTGTTTTGTTTTGCTTTTTGCTCGACAAATAATTGTTCTTGAGCTGGTAGACAAATTGTTCTTGGGTTTGGCCGTACTTCTATACCTTTGTTTGTTGCAGAGCGTTGTCGCTTTCCGATGCAAATTAACGAGGCCCTTCGACTTGCTGGAGAGCAATTTCCTTCGGTGCAGAATATCGTTCACATAGTTAGGTGTTTTACTTCCAATACAATTTACACAAAATCTTTGTACAGCAACAGAAGAGGACACTGGATTGATTTCAAGTAGTTTTTTTTTAAATCTCTCTTCTTTCTCACATGCCGACCTACGGAAAAGGAAATGGGATGTGTGTCTTCCTGCCCAGCCAGCAATTTTTTTCCTCTACTTTCTCTCTCTATCTCTCTGTTTTTCGATCTCTTTCTCTGTTTCTACTAACAATATTATTCACTTATTTAGCAAACTGATTACTAACTAACCACCACCTGCAGCAGCTGCCAAGGCAGCTTTACAAACGAAACGAGCATCGAGCAATTTGTTTCGCCTTTTTATTATCTTTCTTATCTACTTGCAGCTAATGTGCACTCGAATTAACTAACCATTTCTGCTATATTTAATAATATCTAATGCTTTGCTTCGTTTATGTCTAATACTTTACATGAATGCTATCGGTTATCAATCTTAACATTGTTGTACAATTAAAAGGATTGCTATTTACACTAAACTCGGTGATGGGGTGATGGAGGTAAAAACTAACATTTTCTCTTTGCTTTTTTACGTTAATTTCGTCCCACCATGGAACGCACCTGTCTGGCCTGTCGCGCATAACATGAAACCTCCCGTTCAGGTTTGGTTTTCGAACCGGCGGGCCAAGTGGCGCCGGGAGGAGAAGCTCCGCTCGCAAAAGCGGCTAATTAACCACGTGGGCGGTGTGGGCGGCGGCGGTGGCAGCGGTGGTGGTGGCGGTCTCGGGAACGGGGGGCTGGTGGGCAGTGGCAGCCTCGGCGGTGGTGGCGGCGGCGGCGGCGGCCAGTCGGGCGGCGGTACGGGCCCGGCTGGCGCGGGCGGCGGCGTGATCGGGAGCATCGGCACGGCGGCCATCTGCTCGCCGTCGGCGACGGCCGCCAAGCTGTACCAGTCCGAGTACGACAACCCGTACGGGGCGGCGGCGGCTGCGGCCGCCGTCGCGTCCGGCCAGCCCACCACCGCCGACTGCTACAGCAGCGCGATCGGCAACTCGGCCGCCGCCGTCGGCCTAATGTCGGCGCAGCCGCCCCGCGACAACTACCAGTACTTGCTGTCGGATTCGCTGCATTCGCTCAGCATGCCTTACTCGTTCCACCACCGGCTGCCGTGCAGTTCGCCGTCGACCGTGCAGCCGATGGACCTGAACACGCACTCGGCTGCGTCGGCGGCTGCGGCGGCTGCGGCGGCCGCGTCCGCCGCCGCCTACAGCCAGTCGATCAACATGACGGACCTGTCGCAGATGACGCCGCCGAGCGCGGCGGCGGCTGCGGCGGCCGTCGCTGCCGCCGGGCTGCCCCCGGTTCCGTCCCGCCACCTGCCGATAATTACCAGCGCGATAGCGGGCGGTGGCAACGGTGGTGGTGGCAGTGGCGGCGGCGGTGGCGGCTCAGCAAACGGTTCGGCCGGGTCGGGCGGCGAGCTCGGCGAACCGGGCAGTGGTGTGGTGACGGCCGCCAGCGGTGCCAGTGGGGGCGGCGGAACCAGTGGCGGAAGCAGTGGCACGGGGAACCCTTCCGCACAGCAGCAGCAGCAGCCGCCCCAGCAGAGCGGCGGCCATTACATTACGCGGCTAGAATAATCTTCAATCTCGTCGGCGGCAGCAGCGGCGGCCGCAGCGGCAGCGGCCGCCGCGGCCGCAGCCATGTTACCCATGCTGCATCCGAATCCGTCCTCCTCCCCGACGCCCTCGTGCTCGTCCAGCTCCTCCTCCCATCAGCCGCCGCTTCACAATCCGCACGCACACCATCACCCGCATCACCACGCCCACCTCAATGCGCATCTGCACGGGGGCGTCCCGGGCGCGATGTCCTCCCCCCCACCGGCAAAGGTATCGGCCGAGCTGGTATCGGGGCTGTCGCACCATCTTTCCATCCTTTCGTCCTCCGCCTCCTCACCGAACTCCTCCTCCACCTCCTGTGCCACGGCGTCGCTGGGCCATCGGCTTCAGCCGCCCCACCATCTGTCGCACAACCTGCACGACCATCACCATCACTATCTGCAACATCACCATCATCAGCAGCAAGAGCATCAGCAGCAGCAGCAGCAGCAACAGCAGCAGCAGCAGCAGCAGCAGCAACAACAGCAACAACACCAGCAACAGCAGCGCCATCTACATCCTGCGCTGGGATCGCCCCGGCTGTCGCCACTGCACGGCAGCTCCCTGCTCGACCAGCACGCGAGCGCCTGCAGTATCCCGGGCAGCATCCATAGCAGCCTAGCGACCCATCCCACCCACCAGGACAGTGGCCAGCTCGGGTACCACGGGCATGGCAATACACACGGCCACCTGTTCCGGTCGTCGTACCGGTCGCTGTTTCGCCATCCCGAGACGGCAACCATCGCTGCGCTGCGATCGTGCAGCTCTCCCACCCACCCGCCACTTGCTACACCTACTTCAGCACCTCCTCCTCCTCCTCCGCCGCCTCCTCCTCCTCCTGCTCCTCCGCCGTCTGGGTCAGGGTCGGGAGGTTCAGCTTCTGCAGCAGGGCCAACCCCGGAACAAAACACTGACGGTGGGCCCACTATCGCTGGTCCACCCTAAAGGCAGGCACGGAAATAGCAATAGGCCACTGGGAGTTTTTTTTTTGTGTTACACTTCAACTGGCAAACGGGTCGGCAAGTCTCGCAATAGAAATGGTAACACACGAAATATGAATTAAAAGTTCGAATCCGACAACTGATAAGTACCGG
>AXCO02006608.1:0-18860 GCA_000473525.2 Anopheles melas | reverse complement strand
TGTGTGAACTGGGAAGATATGCAGATTCTTTGACTATTATGGCTATATATAAGTAGTTAGTAGGAAGTCTAGAAATGCAAGGAGGATTTTCAAACATAATTTAGATTGTTTTTGTTTATGGCATACATTCTTTTTCTTTTAAGTTTCGGTTTACTAGAAGTAATTTCAACTTTTCTTCTGGGGTTAATAAGTTTAGACGACCGTTTGCTTTTGATAAAGCTAGTAAGCAACAACTAGCTAACTCTGAAGGTACTTACTAAAACGAATTTAAAATATCTTTAAAATTTGTTTTTTTCTGCAATGTACTCTACACTTCGTTATTATTTTGCATTTTTAGCTCGTTTTACAATTACTGTCGAAGTATTTTACATAAAACATTTCATGATTTATTGTTTCACGGAAATATTGCCCAAGGTTTATGTTACAAAAACTGCAGTCCAAATTTACTAGTTGATTATAGAGACTCTGTTAACTATTGAACCTATGCCAATTGATTGTTACGTTATTTCATACAAAATCTTTTGAGCTTTTTCATTCGACTATCGAACATCAATACTTAACTGCTGTCTATGTTATATTTCAAACTGTTTGCTATACTATACAGTAGTGTTTCCCCGAGTTACGCGAATAAAGCGTTCCATGGACATACGCGTAACTCGGAATATCACGTAAGACGAATATCACGTTTTTCAGCCAAAATATGAATGATAAAAAGTAATTTATGAATCAATTTAATAATTGAATGTCCATCATTACTTATTTCATACAATTCGTGTAGAAAATTATGGGTGTTTAGCTACATTAAACTTTTAACAAATCTGCAATTTATTTTGAATTTGGCAATTGTTGGAGGAAATTGTACTAATTTGACATAAGAACTGTAAAAACTCGAATTCGCGTAACTCGGAGAAAGACTGTACATATAACACAACAGGACACTTTAGACAACTGCAGCTATATTTACTTTACGATCGAGTTTGGGAAGCTAGTGTTCGATGATGATCGATCAGTTTCTTTATTGATTTATTCTTGAATATTTTTCTTATTGCTCCTCTAGTTGGTAATTTTGTAAATCTAGCATAGTATTTTTCGTATGAATTCGAGAAAAGCTCTTTTTATAGTTGCTAAAGTATTCCGCTAAAATTGACAAATTTGTTAGCAGTCCGATGATTGATGTTCTGGACCCAATCAGGTACCCAATGATTTTACAATATTCACTGCTAAGATAAAAACAAATAATATGTAATTGTATTTGTAGAATTATTCAAATAATTAAGGTTAACAATAAATTTTATACCTATTTTCATATAGTGTCCATGGATTCGAGGCATGTTTGCTCAATTATTTTCTAGAAACATAATCAGCAGTAAGATATTGATCATATTTCAACTACCGTGCTCTTGTTGCTAACCCCTGCACTTAAACGAGACGAGCTAATGTAAACGGTTCGGTTCTGCGGCATATGGCCACCCATTTTAGATTAGCAACCGGAACAATGGACGACAAAATTGAGCCATCCGAAATGACATTAAAATATGGTACGAGCATCGAGCGCTCAGCAGACAACCGTCGTTCCCGGCGGTCATACGCTACCCGTCGCTGTCGTGCGTTTTGGTGGACGATGGAACGGATATTCTATATCGGTGGTATCATAAATTGAGACGAATATTTCATTCTTCCCACCCCGATCGCTGTAGGCACTCGGCAGCCATATCGTTATTCGATGGCGTGCATGTATTTCGTTCATTCAACGACGCTGCCTTCGGTCGGGAATCCTCTATCAACACAGGGTCCGACTTTTGGGCTGTTTACTATTGTTACCCCCGCCTTTTGGAGAAAAGTTTTACCCTATCCAACTTATACGAACCACCGACCGAGCAATGCTAAATAGTTGCAACGAACTGTGCCGCGGCAAGGCGTCACTCCGACGGGTTCGTGCAAAACTTTTGCCTTTCGACTTCGTGCCCTCCTTCCTGCAAGAGTCGTTTGAATTGCGTTTCCGCTTCCGGACTAGAGAGCGGACGGGGAGAAACGGTTTCCTTCCGGCATTCCATCATCATTGTCTTTTCGAATCGGAGGGGGGGGGGGGGGGAAAAGTTTCGCTCAACTACTTTAACACCTATCTTCACAACCGGCTGCCCTCGGTCGACTGTGTGAGAAAAGGGAAATTTATTTTGCAAAAAACACACAAAAAAACAAATGCGAACAAATGTGTCACGAAACAAGTGCCGCTGGAGTACTGGAGGATGCCGGAAAGGGCGGCACATTATGTGGGAAAGTGTGGAATGACTTCCGCAACGTAAGTATTTGCGATGGGCATTTGTCTACTGCTGCTCCGGTGATGATGAAAATAACGATGAAAGTTGTTCAAGCGACGAGTGGTGTTGATGGAACACAGTTGATGTGTAGATGAGAAAGCTAGAAAACTGTAGACGAGAAAACAACTAGAAGTTGTACTGAATGATTGAATCGGATATTGGGTGAAGAAGGGTTAAGCTTGTAATGTAAGGTATTTTAAAGATAATTATTTATCAATCGATTGCCATTGTTTTTGTTCTGGACATGATAATATGTCAATATAAACATGTTGTTCCATTTGCTTACTTAGTTAATCGACTGTGGGATACATTTAAAAGGCATTTAAGAATTGCTAAATTTTATCTGAGGATGACTAAACTAGCGATCGTCAATCTATGGTCGGTTTATCAAAATTGGTTTGAATAAAATAATACTAAAAATCTTTTGACCTGTTTAGCAGAATGTACTTGAAAACTGCTGTAATTAAATAATCAACAAGAAGTTTTAAAATTTTAGATTAAACATTAAATAACAATCGCTTCGTAAGGGCCTCAATGTAGTTCTATGTTAATCTCTGAAGAGAGCTGAGATCTCGACAGTTATGCTCTTTTTATGTTATAATCTCTTTTCAAATTATAATTTAAATACAAGTAATTATTAGTTGTGTTGGCTTTATTAGTGGCCATCTTGAAGCGAGTTTGCTTACATTTATTACAAATTAAAGCCACGTTTCAGTTATCGATGTGTCACGTTTTTAACATTATTAACACGTAGAAGGTCGCACGGCACGAATACAATTTAGCAACGCAGCGCGCGACTTGTCAGTACATCTTCTTCCTCTTGTATTTGACTTAACGTCCTACGCGGAAATGCCAGCCTATCGAGACTTAATTCATTACCACGCAGCCGAATAGTCAATCCTTGCTACGGGCGGACGGTCCATTCTGGGCTTGTATCCATGACTCCATGACGCGCATGTTATTGAGTCCTTCGAGTTGACGACTGTACCACGGGACCGTCCCCGCCGCCGCCGATGTCAGTACATATAAGTTAAAAATTTTAGGTCTAGGGATTAATTATCAGATAACTTGAGGCTTGAATGGGTATCAAATGAATAATCTGTTAATAACAATAGACTTCCTAATGGAGTGCAAAGCTAACCGGGAGAACTTGCGCTGGATCGACTATAAACGGACCAGGGGGTGGGCAGCTGAAGGCCACCATACTATAATATAAATATAAATATAATACTAGCGTATTCCAGCACTAGCCGCACCAAAGCGCAGTATAGCGTCTTGATGTAGACCGCGTCAGTGATGTCGCATTCAGATTTTATGTGATTTTATTGCATTCTTTTTTATTGTTTTATTCAGGAGTAACGGTCCAAAAAAGCCTGTGGCTTTATATTTTGTGGTAATATATTTGTGAATATTTAATATCAAATTTCGTTTTGTTAATATAGCATACCCTGCATATAATAAGGTATAACAGTTATGAAAACGTTGTTTATTAACATGATGAAACGTTTTGATATAATATCAAATTTGTATGTATCATCTAAACTAGTATGTTGAACTTTAAGATCATCTATATAAAATTTCCTGCATCTATCTACATTCTATCTCAAAATCTCTAATAACTAAAGTGGTAGGAAAAATTGTCACTTCTGTACTATAAATTTACCCCTGTGACACATTTATCAGCAATTATTCTTGTACCGTTTTATAACAAATGTCTTTACCAACAGTGACACACAGGCACGCACGTATACACCCACACATACCAGCATGTATGGCATTTTGTGTGGTTTCAACGTCCTGAACCAAACCGCCGCTTCCCGGTGAAGTGTGAAGAGACCGCAGTGAGCTCCGAAGCGTTTTAACCGAAACGGAATGCACATAAAAATCATGTGTCATGAAGCAACCATTGTGCCCGGTCCTTCTCAGAAGCGTGCCGTGCTGGCAGTGAAGCAATGGAGTGAAAACCAGACCCAACCGAACTAACCACATTTACCATCGCTAAGCTGAGGTGGGGAACAGAAAAAAAAACTTTGACCCTCCGAGTTTAAGATGTGGGTTATGGTTTATTTCGCTTCTGGCTGCTTTTAAAGTTGAATGTGTTTAGCTCTGGGCTGCGATGATCCAATATGTACCGTGTGATGAAATCGATTTGAGGATAAGAAAACAATAATCCCATTTCAAGGGTTAATTGATTCAAAACAAAAGAAAAGGCATTATATCAAATCACTGTGAGCTACCATATGGGTTTGAAACGATAGGGACGCGCGTTCAATATACCCTTAAATTCCGAGATTAAAGCTAGCCACCATTCATTACCGAGCTTGGCTTTATAGACCGTGCAGGAGAGCTTATCTGTCCTGATGCCAGCAAGTGAATTAGCTGGCAAAGGTTCCGGGCCCATAATTCATGTGCGAAAACTGCACCGACACTATCACGATCATCTGTGTGCTCGAGACAGCAAACAGCCGAACAGCCTTCCATTGTGGATGTTCGCTCACCGGACGGATTCACCACGGTCGGTGAAAATCCGTTCGAAATGCTGCTTGCCTCTCGAGTGCCGTACGATAGCAGTATCAGCCTTCTGGTACTTTCTTTTTTTTGTTTTTTTTTTTTTGTGCTGCTAAAATTTGCCCCTCAAAAAAATCTCGAAAGCCCTTTTTGGGGCTGGTCGCCTTAAAATGTGAAGGAGCGTTAAGGAAGGGATTGTAAGTTTGAAGAGAATTTTAAATTACGACCGGCTCTCGCTACTTCCCGGTGTGTGCGGCACAAATTATTTAATCTGCTGTATAATTTTGTGACCTTGGCTTGGGTAAGGGAGGATATACTTAAGGGGGGGGTAGAAATGGTTCAAGACTTTGACTTTGAGATTTTCAGGGCCGGATATATATATTTCGCTTTGCAAAGATTTCAGAGTAAATCCTTTTAAATCAAGTCAAGCAGTAAGGGCAAGTCTTTTATCGTAAAATATGTAAGCTTGTTAAAGTTTGATTACTTTGTGACTTATTTTATGCTGCCTTCCTGAAAGGCTTACTTTTATGGTATGGTAGGAACAATCTTGGGGGTTCTTTCAACTTTGGAACAAATACGTTTATTTACTTAATGACAACTAAAGACAGTTTGGTGCCTTGTGAATGGTAAAACTCAACCAATATGGTTTTTCTATCTCTTTGTTATTCTTTCGATTCCTTACTTCATATTCTCTTTTAGTATCCGAAATTCTTGTTTATTTATTCTTATTCGTCATTGTCTTTCTACTCCTATTTTTCAATTTATAGGCATGTTTTTCATATGCCATCTATTATTTCCTTAAGATTTTTCTCTTTTGGTATCTTGTTTTTTCTTCTCTTTTCTTTTATCTTTTATCTTTTATTTTTTTTTATTCCTTTATTTTATCTTTTCATCTTCGTTCATAAACTAGACATTGTACTTTGGTCGATCTAAGTTATAAATTCTATATTTGGGTATTAATTTTTTAGTAATTTATAATTTTGAGTAATTAATGGTAAAATTACAAATAACAATAAACTTTTTAATTTAAAAAAAAAATCCTCGTTCATATATTTTTCTAAAAAAATACAAAAAAAGTAAAAAAGCGATTTATAAACTGATTTAAATTGACATTAAAATGTTATTAACTGAAAATTGTTTAAAGTTTTAAATTGAATTATGAATATTGATAATGTAGCATATCTGCTATACATAACTTATTATAATACACAATATCAGTTATAGACACATTGGAAAGCCAAATCACACCATCGCAACAAGTTCATTATAACACACTCAGCAAATAAGATCATACCATACACAGCCGGAAGAGCTCAGGCCACACACAATAACAGGTTACCACAATAATTTACCGATATGATATCAGCATGAATCTAGACACTTATGTTTCGACCAAGGAGCTACTTTTTCACTACTGTTAATAATAATAATAGGATAATAATAGAATAATAAATAATGATAATAGAATAATAATAGAATCTGATTTTCTTCGTGCACTATAAGATCCGCCAACACATTTTATTGGATTTTTTGTCTTGAGTTTTATTCCTTCCATGGCTTTCGAACCTCCTCCTTCGCAGTGACTTACTTCAGCTAAATAATGGTTATGTCGCCGTATTATCTAGTGCATTGCATGCATTGCGCGTCCGGTGCTATAATTGAGTTTGTAATTACAGTGTGGCCCGGCACAACCTATCCCACCGTACGAATGCCGCTGCAATATCCCTATCACTGGCAAAGCGAAGTAAATTAATTTATCTTGTACGCAATCCCATCGATGGACCCATTAGCTTGATTGAGGATCGTGAGGCATTGGGAAGATACAACGGTTGAAGCACAAGACGGGAAATGGGAAAGAAAGATAGATAGCTGGAACGCCACATCGGGGCAAGCAAGCGATAGTGGCAAGTCTAGGATAGGATAGTGGCCAACCGACACGCTCTTACATTGTAGTGAGATGAACCGATCCGACCGATTATCCTATCCCGTGGATGGCACGTGATCACCATCGTTCGTGCCATCCATGCGCGGTCATTGTTCCGGTGCAACACAATGAGCTGACATCATAACTTTCCTCTCTCCCTCTCTTTTCCTTTCCCTGGTGTCGGAAGGGCAGCTGTAAAACGACACGAACTGGATGCTTGCAATGCCTCGAGCTGGTCTGGCTGGACGCAAAGCAGCTATCAATCACCGTTCCTGGAGCCGGGAATTATTCCAACCGTTTCGCGGAACTCTTCACGCCCATTGGCAACTGAATTGCTAGAGTAGTGTCCTTGAAGCGAGGACGACACCATCGATAGCCGGCGTCCGGGCGTTCCGAAATGTCCAATGTGTTTGGTGAGCCAAACGAGATGGACGCTATTTCCTTTGCCTGGGCCTTTTGTTTGTATGGGGTTTTTTTCCTCTGTCCACAGTCATTGTCATTGGTTGTTCCCGGCCGTAAGAAGAGGTCGTATTTTTGTCCTCTAGAGATACAGTGGAATCGATTGCGTGGTGGTTGGGAAGTCGTGGTAGGAAGATAGCAGGACATTACTCAATATCCCTCCCGGGCTAGAAGGCGTCTATGCACAAATCGGCTGAGATCGATATTCGACGGGGGGTTGGTTTCAACTGTCACGTTACCCTCGTAGTTGGGGAGGCGCAGGGTGACACTCCCTTCCCCCCTCCTTTGCCACACTCACGCTTGGACATCCTGTGTGTACGAGTGCCGGACCGGTTGGTTTATTAATAGATGAGGCGTAGTACAAACATTTATTCAAGCATATATGTATTTAGCTCCGGGCGGTGATCTACGGAGTGGAAATCACGCTGTCACGATTGCCAGTTTCGACCGGTTTCTCGTTAGGATGTGTATGCATGTCAACTAGCGTGTACTTTTTGTCAGGGTGAGCTTTTAGGGGAGTTTTTTTGTAACTCCCAGCAGTTAAGCTTTTCTTCAGAGGAGTATGATATGCAGTATTGGAGAAGAGCCTTAAAAATTCGAATGAAATTTAAACGATGTTTAGAGGTTTTTTTGAAGTTTTTTTGTACATTAGTTATAACAAAAATAAATCTGTAATATTTGGGTATACTTCAATGTACAGTATTGCCTATGCTTCCTTTTTATTTCCAATTGTAAACGAAATTCATTTATCATATTACGTGATTAAGTTTACTCATGGACATGGATAATATATAAAATATGCAAAAGACCTTAAACTTAACAATATTATGCAATATAGGTTAACAATATATAAATAGGTTATATCTCTTTTTTCTGAAGTAACATTAGCGAAAAACTCTAAAGATGTTATTAAAAATGATGAATAGCCAATATTTGCTACATTCTTCTCGCTCCACTCCACCGACTTGCCATCGTTATCCACGTCCCAATTCCATTACGGTAATCTTCGCCCTTATCGCAGCGCAGCCCAGCCCCGGCAGAATTAGGAACTTGATTTAGGTTCCTGCTAGTGCCCGCTGGTGATGAATTGATATTTGTCCATAGCCATCGGCACCGATTTCACTAATGGATCGGGTGTCAGTGTCGGGCATTCGGAACACACATACAATAATGGACCTTTGGAATAACATCTCCAGCAGAGAGTGCACTCCAAGCCGACAGTGGACACCACATTACAAGCGAAAATCGAAACCTTTCAGCATGAGGTGGCCGCCAAGCGACGTAATCTCTGGAGCAGGATGAACGTTACATGTATTTTTCGCAAAAAGCGTAATGTGTGCTTTCTAGAGGGTAGGTTAATATCGGATTGAATAGTGCATTAGCTTCTTATTAACCTTTGAGTAAAGAGCTAGAAACGGAATGGTATTTAACACTGAAAGCACTGAAGATGGCTGCAACAATCTTGCACTATTGCTGCATCGAGAGACAGTAAAAAATGATTACCAAGACTCGGGGAGGGAACGTGTACGGTAACTGCCAGGGCGGTGCCGAGTGGTCTTAGCCCTATTAGAGTGTTACTTTCCAGCAGCAGCACTAGCACAAACCGTAAACCATAACAATAGCGCAAACGATATCGATGACCGAGCATTATTGTGCGCTCACGCAGCCGATGGTTGCTGCAATCGCAATCGAGTGCACACCCGTTCCGTACGCTGCAGGATGGACAGATAATATGCCAATCGAGCTGAGAGTGGATGAGGGCAAACATTTACCAATGTAAGCGTGCTTTATGCTGGTGATGGTAGCCCATCATACGCTCAGCATAGATAAATCCGCTTAGGATAGGATTTACCGCTGGCTGAGAGCGAAACACTGATACATCACACGTTTCATGTACACAACGGATTTTGTGCAAAACCCCTCTCAGATACACACCGGACAACTCTGTCAACTTAATATACCAATAATCATAAAATCTACACTGGCTGGCTCTGTTGTGCAAAACGTTCATTCAAAAGCGTTGCTTCTCCACTTTCTCCGCACTTTGAAAGCAACAAAGACAACCTCGTTAAGTGTTCCACTCCACTTTTATGCACCCAAATCCAATGCTCGTCTTATATTTCTGCCATATACTTAGGCGAACAACAAACAGCACACAAAAATAAAAAATAAACCACTCCACCACATCAAACAGCAGCACCGGCAAGTGTTCGACAGCACGAACCTCAATGAACGACACATTTAAAAGAGATGAGCAGCGTTTAGAGAAAACCGAAACCCCACTTCCAGCTGAAACAGTACACCCAATCAGGCTGTGATAGTAGGTTGAATGGTCCGTAACGTTGCCGCGCTACTCAGCCGCCATAGTGTACGAGTGGTGTTGTTCTATTATGGTTCGGCTTGCTTTTGCCGTTTGGCTGAGGGTCATTGTTTGCACGTCGCTCACTTTCGCATCAACGGCTATCCTAGTAGCGACTGACCTTTCTGCCCAAAACAAAAAGCTCGATCATGCTGCGTTTTGGCAGGACAAAGCTGAGCAAAAATGAAACGAAGCGACGACACGGTGTCGCTGTTGCTCCGGTACGATCACCATTTAGGAAAGCGCCCACTTTGTTGGATGAATTTTGTGGTGTGTTTTAGATCAGCTCTCTACCCTTACCCTTCCACTCAAAACAAAAGAAAGAAGGGGCCAATAATGCTCGTCCCTCACACGGCGTCACTATCGGAAGGGATAAAGTTATCTGGCTAATGGGTGCGAATTTCACTGACGGCTGGGTGCTGGGTGCAGTTCAGTTGATGGTGGCCTTTTTTTCTTTTTGGTTGTAGAATCGTATCATCGTTGCAAGGAATTGTATCGCTGGCAAATAAATGAGATTGCTTAATGCGTGGACAATTGTTGAATAACAAACAATTGTTTTAGGTATTATTTTGGGGTTATAAAAATCGTTAAAAATAAATTGAAATTTTCGATAGTGCAAAGCTAAACTAATTTACTTTACTACTTTATGTTACAAAGTGTTGTAGAAAACATTTTCCAGAAAAAATAAATAAAATCCTTTTTTTCAATTCTAACAGTTAAATGCTATACCCATAGTTTCGAAACGGATAAATCTCTTGTCATTTAAAGTCTTCAAAAGTGCTATGTGCCCTAAGAACGATTATAAATTAATAAACTAATAAAAATACAAGTTTTTTTTCCAAAATTTGGTCATACTAGATAGAGGGTTCCACTTGCATAGTTAAAGAGCGGCTTCTAACATGATTGATCTGGGTCTAAATACTGGGCAAGGTTCTAGGAAATGTATGAAGAAATGATTTTGATTGTAAAATCATTAAAGAGAAAATCTTATTAGGCAATACTAGACTTACCGGCACCAGCATGAGATAGAATATTACAACCAGTGGTGCAAAATGTCATGAGCATCACGAGATGTTCACCAACGAAAAAAATGAACATATCCGTGGTAGCTTGATGCTCATTACTGATACTCAATGAAACTGCGTCATGACATGCCGAATGCGACGTGCGAATGCTTGAGTCGACGTGCGAATGCTTGAATGCTGGCGCATGCATAATCATGAACCTTTTTCTGGCTGTGAACAGTGCTGCCAAATGGCACTATTTCAGTCATCAACACTCATGACTGAAACGAAGCTCAAGTCAGCTCACGTACACAACTGAGATGATCAGAGGTGAGACTCAAACAGTTGGTGGACGAATCACATGCTTGGTGACATTTTGTTTTGCATCTAACTCTTGATCACTCACTTGGTTACGACGTTTTCTGTCGGTGATAATCACGACATTCTTCGAATATGCTTGGCGTATGGTCCAAAGCAGCAAAAAGAGCATACTTTCTGGCTCTGTCTGGTTTGATGGTCTGTCGAATCAAACAGAGCGAGATACAATGCTCATTTTGTTTTATGGAACCACTCGCAAGCATCGCATATCTCTCATGACTATCGTGATGATCACCGACTGAAAATGTCGCGACCAAGTAACTGACCAAGAGTTGGTTGCACATAATGCCACCAAGCATATGATGGTCGCAACAAATGTTTGAGTCTCACTTATGATGATCATGACAGTAGAGCTCGTAACGCTGACATGATTTTGTTTCAACCGAAATAGTGTTTGTTGCCTTATTTGAAAGTACAATTAAAGGTTGTCTGATTTTACGTCTCACTGATTTAACATCTCACATCTCACTTAATTTTTTAACCTACATATAAGTATTTAAGTCATTTGACTTGAAAATAGTGTATGGAATGGATTTTATGTTGCCATACGTACAACATGGTCAGCCTAATAAAGTTCAAACATCTCTCCATAGTAGCGGTCCTTGTTTTGTGTTTTCACGCATGCATATGGAATCTAATGCAAAGGTTACTTCACAATCTCATCTCTTAGTGGAGTAAGTTATTCTTTGAACTATACTAGTACGCTACAGCCTGAGTTTTGACCGTTGTGACAGATTCATTGAGGCGAACTTCTTCCTCCTTTGATGTTTTCGGTGACCCTTCAATTAGGATTATTTCCCAAGTAGATCGTACACGAAGAGTCTTCTGTAACGTCAAGCTAAAGTAGAAAACAGATTATCTTCCACGCACATACTTTGTGATGGACAAGGAGGGCTTTCAATTATCCTTTAATTGGTATGTGACGTTGTTCATTGTTGTTGCTTGACCAGCATTCGAAAATAACTTGTTGCATTCTAGCTACGTAGAGAAGATGAGATAAATCTTCTGAACAGCATCGTACATTATTTCTGTACTACAATAAACTGCAATAAACTGACAATAGACTGATTAAAATTTTAGCAAATTTATAAAAACATAAATTAAAGGATCCATTCAAGCTATTGACTTTCTACCTAAAATTGGATTACCATTGTTCACTGGACGCTTCTACGAACCCTTGCACAATACATCAAATAATAAGCCAATATCGCGCACAATCCTTGCGTTAATCGTACGCAATGGCCGCATTTCATTATCCCGGCCCAAATCAATGCCCCCGCAAAGATCGTGGTACCCTGCACTCAAACCCCATCGCGGGCAATAAATTAAAGCCTTAAGTTATCTAAAAAAAACCTGCCCGAAAAAGGCGTAACATACCCCCGATTTCGACGCTGAATCCATCTGTCTGGCGTGCGCAGGAATAATTTATAATTCTCGCTCGCCCACACTCCGGAAGCGACGCTCCGTCAAGCGATGAAATCACTTTATCGTTCAACCAAACGGGAACGGTAACGGGAGCGACACAGGTGAAAGATAATCTACGTGTGCGAACCGAACCGAAGGAGAATACACGTTGGGAAAGCATAAATCTTTCCAGCACGTCGTTCCAGGGGGAGGGGGGTCACTACGGCAGGACTGGCGGTTACTAGCCGACCGTACAGGCTGGTGCAGTGATTCAACTGTTGTAAATCGCGAAACCTATAGCTTCCCAACGCATCCAACGCAGCAGCTGGGCGGGGATGGCAATGGTCCGGCTGCACCTACCAGCTAGCGTGCGCCTCTTCACATGCAACAGGAGGAGCGTCAAGATTTGGGGTTTAGGATGCAATTCATTACCTTTCGCAACAGCTTCACCGCCTCTTTATCGCTTGCATCGATCTTTTCTGCTTTGGCAACTTTGTTATCGAGCTTCCGGTTTTGCTTTCTTCACCGGATGTTCAACTCGCTCAATTGACCAAACGAACGAGCGAAGAAGAGTGTGTGTATATGGGTGAGAGAGAAGGATAGAGAGACAATGACTAGGGTCGAAGGAAATGGAAAACCGGATGAAAAATGAGGCCCGTATGCAGCGCTGCAGCTAAATGGGTAGCTAAATTGGCTTCACTTACAGCAGGCGAAGTGGCCAGCGGGTCGAAGCTAAGGCTTCTAGCCGACCGAAGAAAGCTTCTTCGTCTTCATTGTATGGCCGGATCTTTATGAGCGTGTGGCCCGGCCAAGTGCCGTTCCGTGCCAAGCGCAGGTCCATCTTTTATTCATAGGGTCGTCCGGGCTAATGAAAACCGTTAAAATTTCCTTCTCGCTTCCTGTCGGCATCGTTCCCAGGGGAATAGCGCTGAATGGGCGGTCGCAAGGTCCAATAAACGGTCTGTGTGTGTTTACGTGTGTACACTCCCGATGAGGCGCGCAGGCACACGGTATGGTCACCGTATGTGGACTCGCTTTAATGTGGATAAAATTGCAAATTGGAAGTAAATTGAATCTTTCCCTTGCATGACCTATAAAATTAGGGATCGCATGGCAAACGATGGTTCGGGTCTCGCTCTGGAGCCGCCCGGGCCGAGTTTGTGGCTATATTCTGGTAGACAGAACAGCACTTCCCACGTATGTGCGTGTGTTGTTGTACATGTTTAACCATTGGCAACAACAAGAAAAATGCGAACGGCCGGAAAACCTGAGACCCGTCAGCCGACCGTCTGGCAGGGTTGGTAGCAATGAGGTCACAGTTTTATAAAAATAACAACACACCTCCTAAGTGCGCCGCAAAAGCTATACTAGCTTCTGCAGGGTTACAGTATCTGTTGGAAATAGCCAAAGCCTTTCAATAGTTGATCAAATCTTCACATCACAACAATTTTGTATGGTTAGCTTGAACTTTACATTTCGTGTTATTTTAAAGGTATATTTTTATATCGTACTATCAAAGTATTACCAAACGCTATGGCCATAATAAACTTAACACTTATTTGATTTATAGAATATGACCACCTACAAAAGGTTTTTTTGCATACAATGTAATGAAAATCTACTATAAAAAGCAGCTTTAAAAGCTCATACGTTGTCAATTTTGAGTGTTTTCTATTTTCGAAATTGTTATCTAATTTTTTTGACTTTTTTGTTTTGAAAGAATGTCCTTAGGAGATCGTCTGGAGTAAAAGCAGGTTGTTCAAACCTATTGCTACAATGAATGCTGCTATGTTTTGTTGGTTTATGCTTCAACTCAAATGAAAGCTCAAATCGAATAATCGAATAAATTGATTAAAATTACAGCTACAAAAGGGTCACTGATCAAGCAGTTACAACTTATTTGCTGGTTAATCTGTCTACTGTTTAGCCCGATTTGACATATAACAAGGCGTTCCTTTCTATGGTGGGAATGCCCTTTAATTCGCAGTGACACTGTCCAACACTCAATACGATGAAGATTGTCTGCAAAATTAATTAAAACATGTTGGATTATATAAAACAATTTGGTTTTCGTATAATTTCTATTAAACTAGAAAATTTGGCCCAGTTACAGGGCAACGCAAAGAAATTTCGAAAATCTTTTTCTCTGAGATCCTGGAATCGTACACATATACCGGTCCTAAATTCATCCTATTTCATATCAGATTTGCAACGAATTCTGAATTCATACTGGCCCAGGAACCGATACTGGTCCTGGAACTAACATCAAACTCATATCGGTCCATGGACCAATTTTGAACCCGTACCGGTCCTAGAACCAATATTGAACCCATACCGATCCTGGATATGATACTGAATCCATAACGGTCGTAGTATCGATCACAAACCAATACAGATCCTCGAGCCGATAGTGAATTCATACCAGTCCTCGATCTGGAACTGATACTGAACCCATACCGTTCTTGGATTTGATATTGAACCCACATCGATTCCGAAATAGTTCTCGATTTTATACCATTGCGGAAGTGTACATCCAGGATTAGGATTCGGAACGAAATTTGAACCTGATCCGGGTCTGGATCCGGTTCTGTACCGACCGAGTTATTTTGGGTGCTCTTTGGGTATCAGATATAATGTATCTTTTAGCTCTCCATAACGTATCTTCAGAATTACCTTACCCTTAGTCCTCGTCAAAACTGCCTAAAGTAGTATAGAACGGAGACGTCTCACTCTAAAATTGCTCAAATATGTGTTTTATGTACCTTTTCGGCTTCATAAAGCTAATAACACCCAAAACTACTAACGATTTGTTCCATAAATCACTATATGCCTTGCCGTCCATTAAACGCACCGCCACTTACAACACATCACTGTTGATATAGTACGTAGCACGGGATTAAAAGAATGGCACCAGCAATATCAAACGATAATCAAGCCCTAACCCCACGATAGGTCATCAGCGTGCGCCCAGCGAAATGAGCACACTGGCTGCCAGTGCACGGTGGTGAACCGAAGGAAATGGTTTCACAGTCTGCAGTGTAAGAACGGCGAAAGAATAAACAGTATGATGGCTGGTTTACCCGTACGCCCGTACGTGCGTTAACGAGAGCTTCACTGCCAGCATTTCCATCGTAAATGGCCCATGGAGCTCATCGTTAAAGTAATTGCAATTTAATGGGCGGCTCACCGGGCACGCGCACACTCACACACACACACACACATACACATAAACACACCGCGTGTACATCTTTTTTCCGGGATGACATCATTTATCAGGCGAAGGGAAAATGTACAAAACAAGAACAAGAAACGCGTCGTTTACGTGAAGGCATACTGCACGTTGAGGTATGGGACTGCGGGAGGAATGGTCCAATTGTTTGTACACTGGTTGTGCAATTAGTCGAGTTATTTAGACGTTAATGGCAACAGGACTTGTAATACAATTTTTCCGCCTCCTCTCTGCCCCCACTCTTCTTTAACTATCTCGTACCTCACAGTCATTGTGTTCCATCATTAGGTGTCATTTAGTCGAAGGTAAATGGTTGTTTTGTTTAGCGAGATTTTCATTAAATCCATTTCGCAAACGCGCCCCTTCTTCCTGGGCCGGTACTAGTAATAAACTCTTGTCTCAGACTAACTGACCTGCCGTAGAAAGGTGACGGCAAATCAAAAGGGTTACCACGGCGAATGAGCAGTCATTTATGCCATTTTCTTGGTAAGCAATTAACGAAGCTATTACCGGTGTGGCATGCTTCCCTTTTCCAGGAGCACCTTTGGAGATACTTTCAACGCCGAAAGAGCTTATACACGCATCTTCACCTGGCTCATATTAGTGCTTTACGATTAAACTAAATTTGACATTTTATGCAAATGGAATGGGACGTTTATGTTTCCTGTCGTCGGAAAGGTGTCCCAAACTGGCTCGGTCCTAATGGACCCGTTTGATTAATCAAACTTTTAGAGATAAGTAATTAAAGATAAGGAGGGTCATAACATTGATGGTTGCAAAAGAAACGTGAAACCATTACAGTGCCCATGGCATTACATGTTACCTTTATGTACTGGATTGATGTACATAAAGAGCCATAATTGTGCTAAATTTGGTCATTTAATGACTTTGAAATTCGTCGTTGTTATGGATTGTTCAAACATCACAATAAAAAAAAACCTAAATCGCATTATTTTGCAATAGAAATCGATTTTATTACCTGGTTTTATTTGAAATACTAATCCAGCTATATGTTTACTCGAACAAACACACAAGTTTCTGTTCACTGGGATCCTCGACGATCGGTTCGTTGGCCTTAAATATTGTTAATTTTAGATTAAATAATTTAGCTCAACCAAAGCTTATCTTACAAAAAAATCTTGAGAGATAATTAGACATCGTCTTAAACCAAGAAGCGATCGTTAAAATCAGGGTTTAATAAGAGGAAACATAAACTACAAATGAGCAAGTTTGAAACATAATTGTCATGATGAAACAGTAAAAATTTAAATATTGACTTTTGTAAAAGATGTCTAGTAAGGCATCAATATAAAGAATTTAACCCATATATTAGTATATATTAGAATTTGGCCAATTGGTAGTACTTTAAACTTAAAACAATATTGATTTGTGTGTGGCGAATAACAATTTGATCTCAATGTTGTCCCAAATTGAAGATTGTTACAACAAACAAGTATATTTTTTTATAAATATTTTCAACAAGTATACAAAGGCCCATTGAATGATATAACGCTCAATCCAACATGTTATGCATTTTATTCTTCATAACTTTAGTTTAGTATACTCATTCGTTCTGATGTACTGAAATGGCCAAATTAATGCTTCAGCTACTCTTATTATTATAATTAATCATGAAATCAATTAACAAAGGCAATGGGAACTTAATAGTTACAAAAAAGACAAAGCTGTTGGAACCAATTAACTTTTGAGTACATTGCAAGTTAAATTAAGGTACAGATTATATGCAGCTGTAGTATAAATTTCGTAAGCCGTTTACTTTTTACCATTTTAAATTTACAACTTAAAACAATTATTCAATGTGTAAACGTATTACATGTGTATAATTTCATTACTAATAAAATTATGATTATGAAATAAAAAAAAAAGAATAATACCACGCACATACACACACACACATACAAAACAATCAATTCGAATGAAGAGACAATATCGTGTTCAACAAATTTCCACTTCATACACTCCATTTCGTGCGCTTCACTGACATTACAACGGGTTTTGCTCGGGCTTGGGAACAAGCCAACAAGCCACATTCGCACACGTACCGCTTCTGAAAAGAGCTGCTGTCAACCGGCTTTTCCCTCCGGGGAAAAGTGTCATCCATCATCTTTAGAATGACACGGAAACTAATGATACAGAATACAGGGGCTGGCAGCGGTGGGTGCACAATGTGGCCCAAGCCCTTTGAAGTGTGCGTGCGCAAAGAATAAAAACATCACAAACGCCCCCAAAAGAATGGTTATCAAAAGCGCCCGGGGAGTTCTGTTGATGGATTATGTCTATTGTTAATTCGATCCACTGGATCCGAACGTTCGCTTACCACTTTCGTTGTACACAATGTTTTGATGCGTGTTTTATCACCGTGTCGTTGTTTTGTGTTGTACCAAGCACCAAGCTGTGCGGGTATTGTTTTATATTGACAGTTTATGGTTTATGTTCTTACGTATTTGTGCCGTACATAATACCGCAGTGTATTGAATAAAATCGAAAAAGGGGGGGTTTTACAACAACACTCCGTTTACAATTTATCTCCCCTAAAACAAGGGCCCCGATAATCTGTCACTATTTACACTGTCTTTCAATCTTCCTCAACCAGGAAGGGCAGCTGTTTTTGCAGGCAGTCAAACATTTCGACGTAAAAATACCCGTGTAAAGAGCAAACAGCATAAAACAAAAACCAACTCGAACCGAATGCAAATTGTGTGCATCCATTCAGCAGCGACATTCCGGGCCCATCGTTCGGGCCCAGGAGACATGTGCAAACAAGTACCGGCAGCGAGCCCCCGAATAAATAGGGCTCACCCAAACCGCAATGGACAAATAGAGCCGAAGTAAATACACTGGTTGACTCGAAAATAGTTGGGTTGTCGACGATTCGTCCTTGTTTCTTCCATGTTGCTGCCTCCCTCCCCTCCGTTCTCCACCGTTTCAATGTTGGACGGGCCCATTTCCGGGCGTGACGTTCGACCCAAGGGATGAGGAACTCTGGCGGATCGTTTTTCATGTTTTGGGTGATGTTTTATGCTGTCAGCTTGCTGTTTTGACTGGAAGCGGAAGAGCCGAAATGTGCGGAAAGACTGGTAAGAGGAGCGACATTGTTCCACTCACACTGTTAGGGCTAACTTTAATTTATCGACCAAAGTTTATCACCACGAGGAAATTGATAAAAAACACGAGTTTAGTAGTTTTTTTCTTTAGGTTGTAAAAAAGGGCTAATATTAGCTGCACTTTATCGGGCAAACCCTACCGGCGACAAGTG
>AXCO02006607.1:0-16161 GCA_000473525.2 Anopheles melas | reverse complement strand
ATATTCGAGTCTGTTATTCTCGCTATTGAGGATGCGAGCAGTTCTCTCGCTTCGATCCCGGGTTGCCAAACATTATTTTGTCAACTGATCGCGTGGATGCATTGTTGTAAGCAAATGAAACATTGTAGATCACAATAATGCTAAAAAAGCGAATCATAAGCAAAGATGTTGGTATCTTTTACAGATTTTTTACTAATATCGTATTAATAAACTACTTCCTTAATACAAACACATTTGCTATCACATATTTACAAGATTTTGTTTTGTCCTTATCGTTTTTAGTTCTTTCATGTACCCCAAGGTAAATACTATTTGGGTTTTGCGAAAATTCAACATGTTTTAACAGGAGCGACGAAATAGCAGATACATTTTATTGGTATTAATGGTATTCATCTATTTTTTGCTCTTTTGCAACACGGAGAAGCTGTGTACCCTAATTTATAGGTTTGTTGTTATGTTCCATGTGCAGATGTTTGTGCCTTCCAATGCATATTTACCGGCATCTCTTCTTGCTTAAGCACGCTTTCGTCGTAGGTGACCATCAATAGTATCTGTTTACAACATTCATCATCAATTTCTCACACTAGGATCTACAGCATCTGCCAGATACAGAGTTTTTACAGTTTGAGTCCTGCTTATGAAAACCTTATTCATAAATATCTTCCTTGTCGGCGATATACTGGACAATGTCGGCAGGTCTGAAAAGCTTTTCCGCATCGCCGTCAGGAATTTCAAATCCTTAAATCAAGAACGAAACATCCAAATGACACATTACAGTTGAACGGCTAGTATTACAAAGGTTTGCTTTCCTTACCGAATTCGTCTTCCATGGCCATTATCACCTCGACATGATCCAGCGAATCGAGCCCGAGGTCATTGATGAAGTGCGACTCCAGTGTAAGCTGGGAGGGATAACAAAATTAGACAAAAGATAGATATGGTTTAGGATTAAAAAAAACGCATTGCTTTGGTACGCCACGGTACAGCAAAAACAATCGCTGGCAACGAGAGGTGCTAGATTGCTGGTTGTCATATTGCTTGGAAGCTAACAATTTTCAATAACAGAAAAAGGCCAAGCAGCATCAACACCTACCTTTTCGGGATTGACTTTGTCGTACAGCTTGAGCACCAGCAGGACACGCTCTTTGATCAGCTGAAGCGTTAGCGGTTCCTTAGCACTGTAATTTCTGATTATCTCTAGTTGCCATCGACCATTTTGCTGTGGACGCGCGGGAAGGGTGGAGGAGAGAGAAAAAGAAAAACAAATGCTATCAAATCACTTGAATTCGCACCTTATCCGCTGTAACTTTATCGTAAGCGCCAACAACTTTCAGCACACGCTGTTTGATCTCATCTACTTTCGGCTTGGTGGCAAAGAATCTGTGTACGCTCCATACTTTTGGCTACGGGCGAAGGAGTATCGGAAAATTGTGTTACATAAATGGGGGCTCCGGCACGAACCAGACAAATAACACAGGGTTTCTAACCTCAAAGGGGGACAGCAGTGCGGAGGCCGGGGCTGTCAAAAACTTCTCATTACACCTATCCCGCCGGGCGACCGTGGCCGAAGACACCGAGCGTAAAAACACGCAACGGAGCAGGGACGTATTGCGGCAAGCCACGCCGCGTACACTATTCACCAACGATGCCATATTCTGGTACGGTTTCTGCGATTCCGGATGGCAGTATTAAAACTCGCGAAAACTTCGCCTCCTGCTCGCACGTCGGAGAACGAGATAGTGATGCGATGCGATGAGATTTGTTCGCCTAGAAAATTGGAAACACAGAAATATTGATTTGACAGTAAAACATCGCCAGACTGGAGCGTTTAGTACAGTAGAGCCTGTTCTTCAAAATCGTCAACAAGCTATCTTGGAATAGATTTTTTTGAAAAATGTGTTCTATGCGATACCAAACTAGAAACAATTGCGGAATACATAATGTATTCAACGATCGAATGCTTCTCAGTGGATTATAGTTGGAGCACGTGAGTTAATTATCTCCTTTTTATATTACCAATGTATGTTTGCTTTTAACCTATGTAACTGATGCCTTAAAAATCATATTTTCGTATGATATTTAAAAAAACCTACGATAACCTTTTTAAAAAACGCGTCTTTAGATCGGTACCTTTTAACATTATCAATATAATTCAAATTTTACTATTGAAAATGTTTGTACACATGTTACTACACCATCAACAAATGGGATGTCTTCTTTTATATGAAAAAAAATGTTCGGCTATTATTAGCATATGTTGCCCATAATTATCTGTTCGGAAACATTGATCTTTTGAGGCTTCGTATGAAGATCATTAGTACCACATTTTAGTGGACCAATGAATTGCTCAAGCGTACACAGTTTTTTTCCTATTTGTTTTTACCTAAAACATATTGGAATAATTCTGTTCCCAGCCTAAAAGTGGCAGCAATTGGCAGAAGAAACTCTCGCCTTAATGAACAAGGCAGAAGAACGCGCTAGAAACACTCGTCACTATAAGAACAACTCGTCATGAGGGGTTCCACTGTACTCATCAAATTCAATGATTCTCATTAGTAAAATTATAGCGATTCTATTCATTGTTATATTTCCACTATACCCTAATCCAACCGTTTATTATTAACTCATATTTGTATTTTATGATTCTTCGTATTTATATTTTATAGTGAAATTCAATGTGTATGTGTGTTAAGTCATATTCAATTTCTTTAGAGGCGCTCTGAATAATGATATTATTATCATGCGTTTGTATTATGAAAATTCCTTATTTTGAGATGCTCTCCAAGGTCTCACATCCATGGTGTCGGCCTAACCCTACCCTGGGGGCCTTGGCTTGATTCAGCAGTTGTACTAAATAAGAAGAAAAATTGTATGTTCCTTTTCTTTATTAGGGAGGAACGGTCCAAAAACCTCGTAATGTATAAACAGGTATATGTTAAAGTTTATCAATCGTGAAAATCAAAGTCTTTATTAATTCATACGGAAGTATATCATGAAGTACTTAGTTTTAGTTGTAAAATAACCATATGACTTCGAGGAAAATCCACAAGTAGGAAAAAATGAACATAGCTAACATAAAAAAAAATACTTACTTCGTCAGCAACATTTTGATCCCAATTTTGGGTTAATTTATGATTATCCTTACGATGGTAACAACTGTAGTGGTAAAATGATTGAAATGGATGGCACTGGTTCAGTACACACGCCAGCAGTATACTGGTTACCAGTATCCTGGCAGTAAAAATAGTATTTATCTAAATAATCACAGCCAGTTCATCATCCTCACTATTAGACTCAGAAGAAATGAAGCGGTGGTTGTGTGATTTTGATGATCTCGTGGTTTCTTCGTTGAGATCCTCGCGCTTCATTAAGCTATCGTAGATTTGCGATTCCGAATTGATTTCCTGTCCTTTGGAATCGTTACCATCGGCCGAATCGGTTGAGTTGAAGAGTTTCAGCTTTTTACCACACAGTACCGCTTCGTCGGCCAGATGTAAATTGTTAAGTGCGAAGTCCTCGGTCCGGTTAGGCTCTTTAAATTGCAAGAACCATAGCTCTTGTGCGATCTTCTTCAGCCCTGGTATAGCATTTACCTGTGCGAGGAGCTTTGGGTATTTACAAATCACCTTCATGCAATTAAACCTCAGATTATCTTCGAAAGAGGCAGCATTTATAAGCTTAACGGACGATTTGGCGGACGTTGATGAAACCATCGGATATATTTCTACTCCGTCTTCTCTCGGAATGCCCGAATACGCTCGGCCAAGCGAACGTCGGTTAAGAAAATATTCCAATGTACCACGAAACATGTCCACGTAGATACCAATGATGCGGCCACGGCTGAACTTCTTTCCATAATACTTCAGTTGGCCATTGTGCTGTGCCAACCCGCGATAGGAATAGCCCCACGATTGGTCGTCGATCCCTAGCACACTGGTGAATGAAAACTGATGCCGAAGTAAATCCACCTTATCAGTGCCAATGCCAAACATCTAAAAATGAATTGATTCAGAGAAAAATTATTATTAGGGTTAATTGGTAGGGAGAAGAAAGGAAGGAAAAAATACGCCTAAGCTAAATTTTAAACCACTCAGTCTCGATATTATTTGCTTGAGAATATTCCTTTATCAGTAATAACATAACAATCGATACTTACGCATACTACAAGTTTACCTTTTCATTTCCGACTAGCAGTTACTATCTCGCTACTACAGAACAGTCGTAATCGCTCAGATTCGAGCGTCAGAGTCAATAAAACGATTAATCGAGACTGGGTTGCGGTTCCCGACTTTAATCATGTTTTGATAAAATTCGTGCCGGAAATCGCTCGTCTAGGCTTCAGCTGACGCAAGGAAGTCTTATCCATTCGGCTTAATCAATGTTCTACAACTTGTCCAACAAACATTTACTTATTGCTTTTCGAAGCCAACAGTCACGAGTTTTAGGCATAGTGAAATTTGCTATTTTAAAATGGCTGGTGCAATCAAAACACACTCAACTGTCGCAATATTATTTCTATTCGTTTCGCTTTCTGCCCTTCTGCCCTTCGCTGCAGAGGCAGCTCGGTGTGATGGACTTCCGGGCGGAACCTTGCTGATTCATGAAAGTTTTGCAGACTGTAATCGATACATTGCCTGCCAACATGACACCGATCACGAGTGGTACTGCCCTACTGGGGAATTTTTCAATCCACGTAACCTACAATGTGAAGCCACCTGCCCAACGGGAAGAGGTAATTTCAACATTCTGTACAAATTATTACGAGTAGCATAGCATAATATATTGATTCTTGTTGCCCGTTACATTTTACTTGCAGAAACCTTATGGTGTGCTGGAGTGCCGGATGGTGCATTCATTCGCGTACCACCGACGCAGGCTCCTAATTGTCAACAATACTACACGTGTTTTGGAGGAAACATGTTCTTGAACACATGTCCCCAAGGGTTTTTCTTCTCCCAACTGCTCCAAGCATGTACTTTTAGCCAAGATGATTGCTAATATTGTCACTAATTGTCTAATATAACAATAAAGTTACTACACACTCGGATAATGTGGCAAAATTGTGTTGAAGTTTTTTTAGGGTATCATGAGTAAGCAAATATAAAACGGGCAAATATCTTATGAAAAGGAGAATGGTTAATTTCTCAAGAATTATGCATGTTTGCACGCTAAAAAATAAACACTAAAATTAAAAAAAATGGAAAAAAGAGGTTTAACAGAGGACTGTTAAGAATAAATTGCGTTTTGAAACATCGGAATGCTAATTTTGAAGAAGTTTTCACGAATTTGTATCAACGTTGTATCGATCATTTACAAGGTTAATCAGTTATCAATTATTTTCAACGAACTGGTGGTTATTATTTTTATCACCAGACATACCAAAACTACCTCATGCTGTATTTATTTTTACGATTCCTGACAATATCACAAAGGCAATAAAGGGATTTTCTTTTTCACAATCATTATTGAACCAGATTTGATAAAATACAGACGATAAGCGTCTGGCAACGTGGAGACGCAATTAAACACGTCTGGTGATTGCGTTCCATAATAGTACGTGTATTACCTGGTAGGTGAGCAGTAATGAAAGGTAGGTTGTCATGTTTCTGTCTTTAATGCGTGTTACAATTCCAACCTCTTATTCTCATTCCAATCTACAATTCCCAGGGCTCTTGTTGATCGTCGTAGCAGTCATCCTGCTTGCCACAGGGACTAAAGCCTTCTTCTGCGATGGCATACCGGCAGGAATGAGACTACGGTTCCCATTGCCGGAAATATGCAACGAATACATTTCCTGCCATCATGGCACCGAACACGAGTGGCGTTGTCCAGTGGGTCGCTTCTTTAGCCAACGTGCCCAGCGCTGTGTGGACGCGTGCGATCCTACCGAAACGATCAATATTTGCGCCGGACTGATCAATAATATACTGCTACGACCACCGCTGTCGGAGTTTCCCTTCAGCTGTCGGCGCCACTATCAGTGCATTGGCGGAAACATGGTTTCGCGAGAGTGTCCGCCCGAAACGTTCTTCTCGCAGCTCGCCCAAGGATGTGGTTCAGTTAGGGAAGAATTTTGCATCCCAGATTAATAGATAATGCCCCGATCGCTGTCGTTGCGTTCAAACAATGGCGATATATGTGCTCACATTAAAACTTATATGTTACCACTGCTATAAAGTTATTAGTTGTATTAGTTAACAAGGAAACTTACGATGTCTGTCCCGGATAGGGGTGAAAGAATTTTCAGCTCCCAGTAATGGTGCCGCCCTCGGTATAATGGTTCATTACCACGGACTATGGTAGTTCCTTGGCTGTACACTGGGTGAAAAATCACTTCCGCACCAGATACCACCGTTTCGACTGTTAATGCTTTATCCCATATCCAATCTAGCCTTCTCGATGTATCTTCTCCGCAGCTGCACGGCAGCATTTTCTTCATCGAATGTTTCCATCGGGTTTCATTTGGATACTCGCAGTTGCAGAACGGGACCGACCAGTTGTCGGTGCAGCTCGTTCGTAGGAAATTGGCATTTTTGTTTCGTTGAGCAACGTTCATTTCGCTGGCCACCTGCGTGAGAATAATAAAAATTAATACAAAAGTAAAATGAAATAAACACACGCAAGCAACGATAGCACAACACAATAGTTATTTTTCATACATAATATGGTCGGTTGTTTTGTATAGTATTAGATGCACTATGTTCCACTATAAGCCAAGTTGAAAAAGTAGAATAGAACGTATCATAAAGAAAAAAAGAGAACTAATTCTGTGAAAATAAAGATCAGACGAAGTGAACTACCGGCAAAGAACCGCACGGAATATAGTGACGCATTCCTGGTTCCACGTTCCAGCAAAATGCAAAACAAAGGCACTTGCAATAGACCGTAATACAGAATTTCTAACCGGTAAATTGTACAGAAATAAAACTAAGATTCTTGAACCAACATTAGCAAATTTGTTCACAGAAACAATACTGTGTGGCGTACGGACGTAAACAATCTGTTGTACGTCAAATGGATTGATGACACACTCACACATACATACATTCTCGTTTGACAGCTTTCTTGGTAGGCAGAATACACCAATCAGCCGTTAGCAAGTTTTCCTTTTTTTTATTTTCATTTCTCAAAGAAACGGTTCTGCAGCGTGCATGCATTCCGCGCGTAATCACTCGGGTATGTATGAAATGATTCTGTTTTTTTGTTGTTGTACAATCCAGTCATCAGCTCAACTATATTTTACAAAAAAACATTCAAAGGTCAACTATCCTATAGCAGTAAAGTGCATGCTTTTCACGTAAAGGAAGGACGTAGAACCGTTTGGCAGAAAAAACCACTTAAGTTTCAGTTAACTTTTAGGCACTCAGTTTCATTTAAATTCCAACCATCGTTCTATTCTGTTAATCTGCATCATTTTTTTCTTTGAACTGTGTGTTTGTCCTTGAAAGATTTAATAGCCTATACAGTTTAAAATCTCGAAACCACTATGTCATTGGTACTGCAGCTCAAATTGGCTGTGTACACACTGATAAGATTGCACTTGCTGTACCGGTGGCGTTGAGATCGGAAACCAACAAATGCCCCAGAGATTAAAGCTCGCACTTGATGCTACGTACTTCCATTGTACACGTCCGCTGATGCTACCGCTGGAGAATGACACTGAATACTAGGACGCACGATGCCTCATGATGACTGTATATATATATAAAATTTTCTCGCAGCCACTCATCAATAGCACACGCCGGCCGTCACCCAGAACCGGGAAGCTACCCATCGCTTACAGTACATTAGTTTGGTATTGTAAACACGTGCACTTTCTTATGCAAGCTCATTATAAGCGTCCGAAGGATTATGTGCTGAGATGTTTAACGCGAACGGATGGTTTGGTTCCATTGCTTATCAGTAGAACATTGGCCCATTTGAATTAAGTTTGCACCGGAAAAGGTCACAAAGGGATGATGATAACCTGTCCTTCATGGTCAGCTGACGGACTGAAATAAAAAAGTATACAAAAAAGAATATGGGAATTAGGCTAGTAATTCCCACGCAAATATTTTGAATTTTTCCACTTGTTTTACAGATAGCATTTGAGCAGGTTTGAACTTTGGGTACACTGTGAAATATTTGTATTAAAAAGGGATAGCCGGACAGACAAGCCATTAAAGCGGATTGAAGTCTATCGATTTTAAGACGCTGGGGTCACCAAACTTTTCAGTCAGCGGACCGCATTGCTTCGCAAATAACGGTTTTGAGGGCCATGTAACGTTACTGTAAGTAAATGCGAGCATTGAAATCTAGTTTTTGATTAACAAAATACTTAAGTGTATATAGCATTTTCTACAGCTTTCCATACTCGAAGCTTAAAGATGAATAATTGAATGAATGAATGAATGATTATTTACACACGGCCAGCATTAAAGGCTAACATGGGACGCAGTTTTGAGACCTCTGGTTTAGACCATGCCGACATGACATTGGTGGAGTTAGAGTGCAATTATCATGCAGATCAGCCGACACAACTAAAAACTTAACAACTATAAAAATGGTTCTAACCGGGCAAGGGTGACTGGGCCGTACTGCTAAAACTGGTACTTAAGAGCTAACAAGAAGCTTGGTGTGGTTTTAATGCAAAAGCAACCTAACTGCTACAAAATAAGTTCCTTTCATTCATCTATACATTTCGTAGAGATATAACATTCGCCAAAAAGGGTGTAAGCGTACCACAATCAACCGAGATGGCAGAAAAAGTCAATGGATGAAAAATTATTGCAATACATCCCACGGCGGTGCTTAACTGGTGCTAATAATGAGTACGGATAGCTAGCTGCTGTAAGAAGTATCCAAAAATAAATACGCGAATAGACGCGAATCATCCACGCCTTACTCGACGCCAAGGTGTGCGCAAAACATCAACATACCGATCGGTCATTTTCGGCCGTGCTGACTGGAAGGTCCAATGTTTTTCCGGCCGGATGAAATGTGGCACTAAATTTCTCTGGGTATGGTGCGCTGTGAGAGTGAGAGGATTTACTCGCTCGAGCTCTAATCTAGAAATCCGCTCTAGATTTGCTCCCAACACATTTTTGTCAGTGTTCGGTGGTTTGCTCGCAAAACTGGCCCTATGCTACGGTTCAGATCGGAGTCGGGTCGGGCATAAATGCGTAGACTCAGGAAGAAAATATATTTGTTGATGGTAAAGTTAAAAAGTTATGAAAAAAGTGTAACAACAAGTTGCGTGCAAGAAAATAAAACATGTAATGGTAATAGGCATAACAAAATTCAGAATTACTGCTCAATAATGTACAGCTTGCAATAAAGTACTCTGTGCAGGTGGATATCTCCAATAAACTGTGAAAACAATATCGGTTTCGACATGATACAGCTGCTGTGCGTGTGTGTGTTTATCTGTTTGATAAAACAATGAGCATGTTATCCTTTTTTATTATTCCTCCCCTCAAGGGGATGTTTGGGGGATGTTTGTGCACGAGGAAGAAATAAGAGCGAGCGCGAGAGGAGATACGCATCGATAGAGAGCAGTTTCTATTGCCCAAGAGCACATGATGGAGAGCAACGGCCAGTATACGGTGAGAGTTGTTGTAGAAAATGAAAAAGGAAACAAACCCCAGCCAGTATGTGTTCCCGCCCCAGCCAAAGTGTCTGGGTCCGTTCGGCGTAGTACTGAGGTGATAGTGTTGCCGTGTGAAAGTACCCTCATCGGAGGATAGATAGACTGGGAAAAATCTTTCAGCAGCGCTACTGCTGCCAGGTGGAAAATTACCTTCCATCGAAGAATGATGCTAGTGTGTCATTTTTTATGCTCTCCGCAAATTTGAGAACGGTAATAGCTCATACACCAGTGTCCATATTGCTGTAAAAAGTGTTTTCCTACGCCGTGCTAGAGCCGTGCAAACGGTTGCATATTAGGGATTCCGTGCTTGGCGTAAAAGAGAAACGATTCCGCCCTCATCTTGGCTAGTGTGACCTAAGAACTTTGATGCATGGTGAAAAGTTATCGTGTTGATGTGGAATGAAGGTGGCGAGTTGTGGAATAATGGTGAAATGCTGCCATCATTTCGTTGTTGGCACAGTGGAGGATATAAGTTAACCTCAGTTGTTATAAGCTAATATAAATTAGTTAAAATCCGGTTCGTGTGCCACACTATGCAGTTGGAAACACTCTAACAACCATTCACTTGTGTCTCTCTGAAAGGGTGAATGAAAAAAAGAGGAAACCCTTCACACTCGTCTTGTTTGTGAAGATAAAATTGAAGAGAGTGTGAAATGACGCTTAAAAAAGATGTATTGTGTAGTGCACTAATAAAACAATTTATATGGAGCGTATTCGTGGTGCAATTGCCTCGTGAGAAAATGGTTACCCGAGCGTAGCGCAACTACGCCAATATTGCGGATGCATGTTTAACGCGTTGACTGTATGTGTGTATGTGGTATGTGGTGATATGAGATGGCCGTTAAAGGACATTGCGATGCTGTTGCTTCCCTCGACGCTTCTGTACGTCAAATGAGAGCAGTCGCGGGTGGTAGTGGTCTCACTGTTTCAATCCGGCTAGGTGGAAATGCAGATTTCAGGTTAAAAAGTTATCACCGTCAACATTTTCAACGTTTTATCATCTGAATGGCGTGCATCACAACGTTCAAGGTATGGATACTTCCTGTAGGAAAATGTCACCTCAATCAGAATAACCGGGCTTCTTTGATGTAATGCATCGTCGCTTCCTCGTGGGGTATGCGTGGGATGAAAAACATACAAACATACATAAAACTGCACACATAAGCCAAGCGTTATACGAAAAACTGCATATGTGGCTAAGAAAAGGGATTCTACAACCCGATGGGTTTTTTAGCTCGACAGGCTGAGAGGATTGGTTGAGAGCGTGAAGAAAATGATATGTATGGAGCAAGATAGAAGATATGAAGAATGGAGAAGATGCAAAAAAAAACTTCATCATATCGAAGGATTCTGATAGTGTGTCCTGCCAAACTAAAATTAAAGACATGAATAAATAAAATACTTGCACTCACACACTAACATGGATTGAACAAAGGTACGGTACGGATAGCCTTCCTGCACCACAAACCATGTAGGCAACAGATGAAGAGAGGAACTCTTAACAGTAATCCTCATCGCAATGCATTAAATGAAGGACAGCGGAAGTGAGCTCTGACCTGAAGAGATGAAGATGTTTGGAATGTTCACAAGTATAATGAAGAGTCTTGAATTTACATGTTGTTTCAGTTAATGAGTGCACTTTTCAGTCCAAACTACTTGACATTTGATAGCAGAAAAGAAAGCATTGCTAATCATCGGCGAAGAGGAACATATTTAAGGAGAAGAAATAGTAGGGGTTTAACGAAAAAGATTCATTTTTTTAAGTGACCAGCCCTGGTAGAAGCCAAATTTTCAGAAATAAAATGCAAAGAAAATATAAAAAAATAAACTCTTTTAACGATATTCTATACATTATTTAAAGCAAAGCATTAAGAAATAGATGTATTTAAGTATCTTTATCTGACAATGAACGAAAATTGCGCCATTACTCAGTGGTTGTACATCGTACCGAATATTCTTAATAGTGTTGAAGCCAAGTATAGAACAGTGTTTCGAAGATGAAAAGTATGCGTGAGAACAGCTGGTGAAAATATATGCATTTGCCAACTGTCAGCTGTCGGTCCTAACTAAATTAGGGCATTGATTATTGATCGTCCCTTGTGTCAACCGGATGGAGGCTGCATGCAAGCGCTGTACTTGACTTTCAATGAAGCTTTTTGCAGCTGCAAGAGGTTGAGAAATAAAGAGAGATAGAGAGAGAGAAAGAACGAACTATAGATATATACAGAGAGAGAGAGAGAGGGAGTTCACGGGAATGTTTCAATTTCAGTAACTTCATTATTTATTCAGTTTTTGTACTGTCAAGCGCCCGGCAAAATTGATATTGACACGCAGAAAAGGTAATGTAGAATGTTTGTAGAATTTAAGCTTGCATTTCAAGGAGGTATCGAGGTTTAAATAGTTTTGTTCAGAAAGTTTAAAGCAAAGCGTATATTAACATATCTTCTTTGATTTAATTATTGAGGCTGTATTTTTTTGATTTTTTTGTAGATTTAATTATTGAGCTTGTGAGATTGTGTGTGTTTCATAGTGTACAGGAACTAACAGAAACTAACTGAAGTAATTGAACGTGTCATCGAAATCATTTGTTGCATTATTTCACTATTTAAAGTAAACCTATTTAAAGTTTAATGTTTAGTTAAATATTTTTTCGTACCTTACCCTAAACTTTATTTGTAGACCAATCGAAATAAGTTAACATGTGATTCCTGCTCAACCGAACAAGATTAACGGACAATCGATCAACAACTACTACACGGTGCCATATATTGCTAGATTGCAGATGTCTGATCTGCGTTGTTCTTGAATTTAGAAGAGTGCAACAGTTCAATAGAAGCGGAGGCTGCGAGAGGAGATGCATTTTTGGATTGATAAACGATCGCAAGCGTGTGGTTTCGGCAGAGCCCGAGTGGCAGCATCTTTGTCCAGTGGTGGTGGTCTGGGCTTTGGTCACCCGCGACGTGTGCCTCGGAAATCAATGGTCACCCCAATACATCGGTTTCAAACGGTTGACTGCAGCCGGCCTCACTTTCATCGCCAGCAACAGTCGCAACAGCAGCAGCATCAATCGCAAACGAATCCGTCTATCCCAGGAGCCCATCATTCGTCCACACAAAGTCAACAGTCGACAGCTCATCAGCACCAACCGCCACAGGTACAGCATCAGTCGCAAACAAATCAACAACATCATCATCACCATCCACATCATCCGCACCACAATCAAGCTTCTGCGCAGCAGCAATCGCAAGCGAGTAATCTACAGCAGCAACAGGTACATCAGGTGCAACTGCACATCAGTGGTCAGTATAATCCCCAGAGCAGCATTTTGCCTGCGCCATCGCCTTATCCACAGTCGAGTCCAAATTTACAGCAGAGCTCTTCACCGAATGCTCTGAACTACCACGTACCTGTGTCGATGAACCATATATATAGGTGAGCATTAAATTTTTCAATTCAATCCTCTGTTGGCATGAAAGCATAATACATACAACGACATAATATTGTAGTATAAAAGATTACTGAAAATAATCCATCGAGCATTATTTTGAACATTTTACTATCCCATATAAATGGATTAAAAGAAGTAAGAAATCTGGTTAATTTGTTACATAGTAAAAGTAAACGAAAAGTTATGCTTGTGTTCAACTATCTTATTGTACAATGTTATCGTTTTAATTGTAGCGCAATACAAGTTTAATGTGTATTGCATATAGAAAGGTTTACGGCTTATTCCCTTGCTATCTCAACTTTGTAGTGCATCAACACAATCGTCTGGAGCTGAAATCGAGGGAATCAGCAATGCGGGACAGCAAGCACAACCGCACGTGGGACACGATGCACAACTGTTGCCGGCACACCTCAAATGTGGTATGTGGGCATCGTTAGCTTTAGCCACTGTATTTGTAGCTGGAGCAAAGTTTTATTTCGACCATCAGGTAGGTACTTCTGCCGTTAGAAATTTGGAAGCCATTGCTTTACCCAGCCGAACGTAATTATTTCTCCCGTCCACTTTTAACTTTGGTCTCACAGGGCACCGGCCTAGAGGTATTAATTTTCTGTGCATTTTCGGCGACATTCTTTTTGGCGGCTTGTACCGTGTCGCTCTGGAGACGTCCACGGGACATCCAAATCTCTGGCAACAATGTGATATCGGAAACGATTTCGAACGCAGAACAAAGCTCACTACAGGTGGGCATCTAATATTACCGTTGGCTCGTTTCATAGTTCCTGCCTAATTTTTTTGCTTCTGCTTTTATTTTTAGAATCCAGAGTTTCTGAGCAGCAATCCGTCGCCCCTGCTTAATGGTACTGCCGGAAGTGGGCCGTTGGGTGGATTGGTCCCAGGAAATATCCAACAGGCTTCATTAGCAAGCATAGTCGCTCCACCGCCACCGTATCATATAGCGATACTCCTGCCCGATAACTCGAAGGATGCGGAGGAAACTCCTCCCCCGTCCTACGATAAAATAATTATTTAATGTTAATCTTCGGGCATCGGAGATCCGCGTTGAAAGTGCCATTGTGTAATCCTTCAATGTCTTTGGTGGTATTCAAAAGGCAACTGATTAATTCAATATTCAGTGTACGTAAAACGTAGCTGGAAATTAGTGGGAAAGACAGGTGCAATAGTCAACTCGACGCGTGTAGTTATTGCTTGTGTAGCATTAGGGTACGGCTATTTTTTACTTTTAAAAATTAAAAGACAATGAAGCGAAGCTATAAATAGGACAGCTGCGATAAGTAGCAGAACGTTAGTGGCATCACTATCCAAATCGTGACACATGATTACATGATTATGATTATTTATAAATATAGTTATGTATCATAGGACACATTCAACAACTACTTCTAAAGTTTTGCGATTATTCAAAGCTAAAGCAATCGTAACGCTAGTAAGGGTACAGACACAAAATATGGTAAAGATGCTGATATTTTTGACACGAATAATGTAGAACTCAGACATTTTGAGCAAATTTCGAACACTGCTCCGATATGTCTAGCTGTAGCGTGTATTATTTAACATAATTACAATTATATAGCAAACGGGAAACAAAAGTATTAAGCGATATTCTCTTTATTTATACTGAAGATTGATCGTACCGTATGTTTTAATAAAACTTTACCGACAACGGCCGCGTATGTTTTTTTCACAGCAAGTATGAAACAAATGGTGAAAAAGCTTCTTCGATAACTGATAAACACTCTTCAGGAAAGAAAATTTGCTTCCAATTTACACTTTACTTTCAATTGAACTGTCTATGGCAACTCAAATGAAGCAATGTAGCCCTTTCCGGTAGCTGCTATCGACGACCAAAATGTAAAAAAAATGACTTAATCAGCATAGTATTAATGGAATAATCACGAATATTTTTTTCAATGTTGGAATGATCTTCCAGGATGCATTTATGTTAGCGGTATTCTGATTAACACAATCAGCGTTTTAATGACATCTTGTGCAAATAAATAAAAGTGTGTTGTGTTTAAAGTTGATATACTCTTAGGTCTACCAAGCAGCACAATATTGGAACTGTTTATTCTGTTAAGATTAAACAAAAGTATGTATGTGTAATTTATAAAATATTACATTTTTTACCTAGTGCTCATAAGATAGACAGGATCTAGCTAACGAAGAGATGAAAAGCAACTGAAGGCGAGAATATTGCGCTTTGTTGCGTGTATCTACTTCCACTCTACCAGTAGGGGACCACTCTAATTAATTAACCATTCGCAGTAAGTGTAAATTCTCAGCGAAAATGATATGGCACCGATGATAATCACGATTGGTGATACAAACCTGATAAAAAAGTGAATGACCTAAAACATACAATTACACACCCACACAGTTTAAATGTATTGTAGAAACGGGAAAAGTACATAGTTTAGCAAAACGCCAACGCCAAACGCGAATTGCTGCTATGGGTTCAAGCCCCATTTTGAGACTTCTAAATGTAGGATGGACTATTGTACTATGAGTAGTGTTGTACCATGGGATAAATACTTTTTTACCCGATTTTTTTGGGTTTTACCGGGTTTTCACCCTTTAAATTTTTACACGTGTAATATTGGGTATTTTCGATTCAATAGAATTTTGTGACGAGAAAATGAGATTAGATTTAACTTAATATCGTACAATAAATTGAAAACTTATTACATAAGTTGAAATTAATCAAAGCGTTTTACCCGCTACATTTTACATCTTCCAAAATTAGATCTAACAGATCAAGTTACGCAACTAACTAAGGTACGTAACGTCCTACGTGGACATGCCGGCCTATACAGCCTTTCGAGACTTAATTCATTACCCCGCAGCCGGATAGTCAATCCTTGCTACGGAGTGACGGTCCCATTCTGGGTTTGAACCCACGACGGGCATGTTATTTAGTCGTACGAGTTGACGACTGTACCATGGGACCGCCCTTACGCGGGCACGCAACTAGTATCTGCTAAAAATTGGCTTGAACGAGTTTAGGCAGAACACGGTCGTAAAAAGGGAAATGGAAACGATAGAAGCATCTTTAGGCAAGTTTGAGTGG
>KI921014.1:0-14069 GCA_000473525.2 Anopheles melas | reverse complement strand
TTGTGGGCTTGACTTTCAGTGACTAATTACACATACTAATTATACAAAATTCAGCAATTAATTAGTATATGTATGATTTTAGCGAACTGATCATGAAGACTACGCTTCTGGAAGTGTATTAGGGAGATTTAAGGTTGAAAATGATATGGTAAGAATAAGACTTGTCAAGAATTGACTTCATTGCACATATTTTTTGCTACAAAATGTGCTCTCTTGTCAAGCATCGGGTGTAAAAACACATTGTGCGCTACAACAGACTACACACGTGACGTGAATGGACCAAAACCCATCGAGCCTTCAGAAGTATTCGTTTTTTTTTTTCTTTTCTCGCATTTCCACACCAAAATGACAGCAAATTATATCGCTTTGCTAAGACGTTTCTGACGTGGCGAAGGCGCCTAAAAGTAGTCTCGGTTAATGGTGAGTAGTTTCTGCACAGTTCTTCATCCTGCCACACACACACGTACACACACTTACTGACACGCGTTTAAACATACTTTCCCGATCGAAGTCCCACTTCTCATTGATTGCCGTATGCCGGATGGTTTCGTTTCCGTTTTGTGGCCCCATTTACCATGTTGGGCAAGGCGCAGCGGGTCGAGCTGTGGCTTTTATTTCCTACCATTCATCAGCCCGCACAGCACTCGAGTTATCTTTCGTTGGTGGACGGGTTCGACGTCTTTCCCAGGGTACGCCGAACGTTTGAGTAGCCTTCCAATAAACGATATCCACTTACGTTCGCCGTTTTCCACTGCGGGCTCGACGTTCCGATTCCCATGCGGCACATGGGGCACAAATGTGTGTGTGTGGGGGAGAAGGGAGGGACTTCAGGTTGGGCCGGAGTGCCGGAGTGTTATTATTTGCACGCCTCAGCCCGAGCGATAATGGTATCTCGTAATTCTTTGCTGATGTTGTTTGCATAATTTGATGTTGCCCGTTATTTTGGGGTGGTGTTATTTTTTCCTCGCGTCCGGTTTGCTTGTGTGAGGCTGGTTCGTTCGATGACGGAATGGTTCGGGATGTGTGTGGTACAAATGGTACACTTCTAGCGATAATTGGGTGCTAATGATGCGAGTGTAACGGTGTGGCATATGCTACCCTGGAGAATTGTTTGAAGCATCACTGAGTGAAGGGACTGTGGCTGTGTGTAAGGGGAATTTCGTTGAGTTATTTAGTCAAGCAACCTAATTTTAGAGCTGAATAGGTATATTTTCCTATTGAAGTACCTTTTACTCCTCTTTGTCTCATCTATTTCAAACACAAAACACGTGTACAGCAGAACTGTCAAACGAAACATGGCACCAAACGTCAGCTTAATGTCATCGGCGTATTATTGCCTTGCTAACCAAATTAAGCCTCTAATTCTACAGCCGATTGAAACGTTGCACAATGTACTAATGGTATTGATGTGTTCAAAAAGCTTTCGCTCCGTTGCAGAACCCTCTCTCACAGGGCGCTCCCAAACCACCCCACCCAACTTCCGCACCAGGAACATACGCACGTGTAGGCGCGCTCGAAGCGCACCAGCCTGCTAGACGTGCCGAGCAGTGTAGTGTCGGCAGTGACAGCAGTTTATCAGTTATTCACATCATGTCGCATTACATTCAACAACATTTCACTTCTGCCATTGCCAGGCCTTTTGGTTGCTGCCGCCGGCAATGGAAACCCTTGAAAACCCCTCCCGGCCCGCGTGGGCATGCAGGCAGGCAGGGGTGTATCATTTCAATTGGATAATTTGTATAATCACTCCAATCAGGGAGGCTTGATTGCAGAAGCAGCAGAAGTAGCAGGCAGAAGCCCACTACCGAGCCGAGTCGGCTCTGTTTTTGTAGTCGCTGCTGAAATGTAGGACACTTAATGAACTGACAGCTCGTGCTCTGCCAGCTGTCCTATCCGCTCCTATCCGCGCCGAAAGACTATGGAACCGGTGGAAAGCCGGTGAAAGCGGAAAGCCGTACGCTTATGGAAGGGAAATGGGCTTTTGCTTGGAGTGCTGCACTCGAGGCGAATGAGGCGACATTACGTCGGCACACGGAGGCACCGAGGGTTAAGTTGACGTCGGTGACAGTTTTGCATTCGTTATCCATAATGATAACGTTGCACAACTAATTAGGCTTAAGCAAACACGGCGTAAGCAGAGTGCCGGTGAAGCGGAAGATCCCCCCGCTGCATGTCAACAATCCACGGAGCACGGCGGCAATGGGCTGCAAATGGTAAAGGTTGAGAACGTGCAAAATTATCCTTTCGCTTCAGTACGCTTGATGGGTTTGCCGGTAGCATATGTAGCACGGACGCATCGCATCGCAATTCAGGCTCGGTTGGGTCGGAATTAGCAAGACATTCGCTTCAAAATTATGCCGCTTTTAGGGGTTTTACGACAAGCCGCGACTTCGATCGGTGGTGAATGATGATTGATGAGTGGCCAGACACCGCTGTTTGTCGGTGCTGTTGATAAGCAATATGTCTATGATAGCGGCTTCGATAAGGGTAGGTAGTAAGGCAAGGGTAATATCGAAACGCGAACAACGTGGATTAGAGTGATGAAATTTGTTTCAAGATAATCGAATATACCATGACATGTTGGACAGGTCGGTGGTTAATGTTAAAAATGTAATTCGTCATCCGACGGATATCGTCTTAACAGTTAACTGACCGTTTGATCGTAGACATTGTCTGTCCAAGTCGCCAAGATTATTAGCCACACTCAAACTAGCACTGTTTTGTTAACATCTTGGAAGCTTATTTTGACTTTAAGGGTCCTAAAATGTTTTATATTAGAAAGTCAATGGAAACAGGTGAAAATATCATGATGATAAAATAATATACTGCTCACATTCATCTTGAAATGTGCCAATTATAACTCGAATTGATCTTTCAAACTGTTATACAAATTTAATCCAAATTGCAAAATGCAATTCAAAGGTGTATCAGCATTACAAAAGATGTCAAGATGAAGAAAATGTCTGTGTGCTAGTATAAAATTACAGTTTCAAAATATGACTTAGATATGTTTAAGCTTTGAAGCTTCAAATCATCATTAGTTTTATCAGAAGTTCAGAAGGCACAACATACAGGCGGTCCCTGAGATACACGGTTAATGAGGACCAAAAGCGGCCGCAAAATACCGCGTATCTCGCGGTACATTTACAATTACTTTTGTGTAATTTTGCAAGTAGGGAGCGGTTTTAGTCACTTTATGAACTATTTGATATGATTCTGACTGAATTTAACAGTTTTAAACCTTTTCAAATAGTTTTTAACATTCGATCAAAACGGAAATTATTTGGCAATTTACAAACGATGTGTCAAATCAGTACAATTTGCACAAATAATTGTCAAATTAAAAAAAAGCGTATCACTGAATCCGCTTATAAGAGGTACCGTGTATCTCGTGGACCGCCTGTACATAAAATATCTAGAGACCTGTTTTGTCGAATCTAAAAAAGCATATTTGGAAGTTGTTGAACATCTGAACCCAATTTCTGTTAGCTCCGTTTTTGAATGACAGAGTGAAATGACAGGTTTTGCATTATCTGTAAAGTTTTGCATATAAGTAAGGCTTTGCAGCACAAAAAAGACCATTTTTGCGTCCGGAATATTTTGCCAAACCAATCAATGTTTCAGTATGCTTGATAAGCGTCCGATAGAATGGGAATGATCAGTATTGTAACACAACAATCCATACTGTTTCACAAATGATAAATCTCAAAAGTAGCTGAACAAACTATCCCAAACCGCTTTAATAACTGTTATACACTACACACTACACACACACACACATACACACCCGATAACGTCGCACACAAAATTAACAAAACACCACGCTTAACACTTTAACAATACTGTTTTTATTCGACCAAGTCTACAGCCCCAGCAGCATTATGCGACCGGCTTTTTCGGCACCTGTTGCTTCAGCTTTGCGATACGCTCCGCCAGCCGGGTCAGGGCTTCCTTCTTGATCGCTTCCCGGTGGGCCGTGTTCATGCGCGTCGCATCGATCTTGCTCTTGAAGGCTTCCACCGCCTGGCGGAACTGTTCCAGCCGTTCCTTGGTGAGGGCACTGTCCTTCGCGAGCGCAGCAAAGTCGACCGTTAGGGGGGCCTTCGGGATGGTGACGCTTTTCGGTGCGGCAGCTTGTTCGTCGGCAAGAGAGCAGACGGCGGCAACGAGCAGCAGCAACAGCACTGGGACGGCTTTCATCGTTGCGGTTGTGGAGGGATTGATTGCACTGCGTAATGGGTGTTTTAGCGATTTCTCACGTTTGTCTGATTATGAAGTTACATTGGTCCTACAGCAGGGTTTTTATAAACCGTTCCCGAGTCGGGTTCAGCATTTTACTACCAATATCTTATCCATGGTATGCAATAAAACTGTTTCACACACTGGAAGTTAGGAAATGAAGCGTACACAGATTAGATTAGCTGTCAGTGCTGAGACCTTCATGGTGCAAGCATTCCAGTTTGGCTGGTAAAAAATCACCACGTCACTGTTTGGTGGATTTAGGTGGCTTCCGGATTGACGGTCGGCCTCTTATCAATGAACAAATTGCGTGTTATTGAATAAAAAAAAAATATAACATGATACATAGTTCAAAATATATAATTAAATTCCACCTGAACAGACACAGTATTAACCGAGGTCATTTGGTTAATGATTACTTCAGTGCTCACGAGTGCAATAAATACAACGTCCCTGAGGACAGCTAATCCAACCAGCTGTAATCTATACCGATCGATCGGGGAATATGTCATTCATGTCATTTTCCCTCTCCCAAAAAAGCCACACAGATCTACAGGTGAGATTAGAGACAACTAGCTGGACCAGCTGGAATGTATAAATCCGCTCAAAGCTTCGCGCTCCAAAACGACACGTTTTAGCGTTCATTTTACAGAGAAAAATATAACCTGAACCACACCGGCTGTTACCACCGATCGAAGGACAATCATAAAACATGGATTACACTTGTTAGGGCTAACGATTGCATCCTCCATCAAGCCGGCACAATCGGTTGGCAGCTGGCCGAACAGAAGGGCATACATGTATGCCGATGCGCCGGCTCTGGGTTTTGGAGCAAGCACACTCTCCGGCACTGCAGTTTTGTGGTTTTTGGCATATGCGCTATAGCGCGCTGGGAATTTGGGAAATTGGGCTGCAGCACGTGCAGCCTGAGAGAAAGAATGAAAAGCGGGAAAACTAGGTGCAAATAGCGATGATTTACCCAACTGGTGGTGGTTTGGTTTGTGGGTCATGTTTGAAGAGTGAAATTGAATGTTTGAGAAATGACGATGTTTAAAGGGGATTTTAACTCGGTGCCTTTTTGGGGACGTTTAACGTGAATTAGAACATTTAATAGAGAGATAGAGTTTAAATCCTTTAAAGAATGCTTAAATAAATCCATATGAAACAAAGCGGAAACTCTTTGAAGTCTTACTATAACATGAACCTTTCCCACAAAAAAATAGAAGAACGAACTGCAAACTCTAAAACATTGCAGTACCTGGACGACGAGGACGACAATGACGACATTCGACATTCAGCTAATCCTCTGCCACATCACAAAACACAACACACACGCAGACGATACATCCCTTGTTTCCTCTTTTCTCTGCTGAAAAGGGCCGCCCCGTGTTAAAACCCTCCCTTAAGTCAACGTTTGACAACTCCATCCCTCAAGGCACGCACGGCTCCATTCCGACAGGCCAAAGTGCTTGGCAAACTGTCAATTTAGAGAACGGTTGTTACCGACCCGATTTCTTTTGACCCAAGTTCGTTCCTTGCTTCTTCTTCTTCCTCTCTTCCTTCATGTTGTTTTCCTATTTTTCATGTACCAGTCGTTCAGGTCGTTTAGCAACCGTCTGTAGGATGGGCCATTGTACAGCCCCTGGAGCGGTTTAAAGCGCGAACCTCTAAATGCTAATTGGGAAGGGTTTTGACTTTTTGGTTGTTGTTTTGTGCGTCACGAGCTTTGCCCAGACCATACGTGTTTCGGATGTTGAATGGTGTTGGTTGTTGGGATGCTTAAGGATTTGGGGTGGATTAATTTCGGTTTGCTTGTTTTTTAATCCAGCACACCTTCCAGGCTCCCCGGTTTGCGTTGATCTTTTTGTTTGTTTACTATTTGTTTGTCACACAGATGTCACCGAAAAGCACCGCTTGTGCAACTAATAGTCCCAGTATAAAGTATAGTATGAAACATATTAAGGCTATAATGGATATTGTCGCCATAAGTATTTATTCGAGCGACATATACCCTCAATTGGATACTGTCATAGCTCGCATAGAACCTTTTTAGTTATGAATCGGGCGTAAAAAACAATGAAAGTGGCCTTAAAGGATTTTTGGTAGCAAAATTGTTGGTCGTAAAACACTTGGTCGCAAAATTCTTGGTCGCAAAATTCTTAGGTCGCAAAAGTCTTGGTCGCAAAAGCCTTGGTCGCAAAATTGCTGGTCGCAAAAGTCTTGGTCGTACAATGGTCTCAAGGTTCTTGGTCGCAAAAATCTTGGTGGTAATAATCTTGGCCGCAAAATTCTTGTTTCATGCTCATTTATTTTCATACTATTTATCTGTTCCATTATGTATATCATATTATGCTTCATATTAAGAACAATAATGATTTATTCAATTCATTAACTTATCTAAATTGTTTTCTGAACTTCTAAATGTAAGCATCTTTTCAGCCTTACAGCTAACATCAGTCGTAAAACCTCTGAAGCAGTTAAAAAGCGGATCCTAAAAACTTTCCATTTTCAGGCGAGAAATTTGTTCCGATAAGAACATTCTTCAACACGATCGTTCCACCAGCATCCCAGTGACATGTTTGACGCACTATACAAGGGTAGGGGGTATATAAAACCCTGTTCCACAATTCCGTTTGATGCAGCATCGCCCGAGTGTAGAAAGTTTTCCTCCTTTTCCTCCCTCGCAAAAGAGTTAGCGTGTGAAGTGCGCTGCACTGTGGCGCAGTAGTTCTTTCGGGCACACCCGTCCGTGTGTGTTCAAACACAGATGGCATACAGCTGTTCCGAATCACACACACACACACACACACGGGCAACAAATTACAGCATAAAGTTTTCCGTAAATCCCTCCCGCACTGTGCTGCTGTTGTTACCTTTAGCAGCAAAGTGAAGCGCAGCGGCAGATAAAATGTAGCTCGGATGAAGTTTGGTGACATGCGCTTGTGATAAAGTTGGCACACGGTACGGTTGTGCTTTATTTATGCGTTCGTAGTAATAGCAAAAAGAAGAGGAAAAAAGAGAAGTCACAGTCAGTATGTAAGTAATTGTCAAGCGAAATTCAACCTTGTTGTGTGACACAAATCAGAACGGATGGACGACGAGCGGCTGAACTTTGGAATGAAATAAAAGTTTAAGGTTTTTTTTCCTTTGGCATCCGACGTTCCAGCTGGCAGGGTTGAGAAAGAGTTAGAGTGTGAAAATCAATCAACTTGAGTGACACTTACGTGTGACAATGGCTCAAGATGGGGGCGTTGATAAACAGTCGGTTAGTGGATCAAGGGTTGAGAAAGTCACTGAGTTTTGAAGAAGTTCTCTTGGGGTATCCATTTAATGTTTTGGTTTCAAAGAACCATGGAGTACTTTTTTTTATAAGAATGGGCTGTAAATAAGCATTTTTGCCGTTTCATTCTTATCTATCAAATTGAAGAACTTTGCAGACTAGCTTAAACACGTGACTTCTTGGAACAAACCAAAATCGCTCGATCGTGATTCCAGTAAAGATATAACACTCCTTTAGGGCAGTTAGTCCAAGAACATCGCAGCAGACGCTCCCTCGTAATGGTCACGTTCGCTTGACAACGTCTAGCGTTTTAGCTTTACGACTGTCAAATAAGAGCCCTATCATATCCTTTCCGTTTGGCATAAGAAACTCTCCACTTAAACTATCCTCAATTTAAAGTGACACGTAGCACTGCTCATTCTTTAATTGATCACGTGCCACTTTTTCCTAAGATTCTTCTGTCTCTTTGCCATCTGCTCTCCTCCATCTGCTCTGCTCTTACTGGTCTCTCGTTTGGCACACTTAACGGCTACTTAAACGAAGTTTTTAAGTGATTAACGAGAGCGGACCGAGAAAAGCAGGAAGATGGTATGCAAATTAGCTTTCTTGCATGCACACGATTGCAGCGATTTTTATGAGTAGTTCGTGTCTGTAGATAATTAGCTATCGATTAACAATTGAACGGTGACGCTGAGAACCGTACGCGTAAATGAGATGTAAAGTGATCCTCAACACACACACACACATACCCTTGCAAGGTGTAGCATATTAAGTGACATAAAGTAGGGATTAAAGGTGATTGAGAAATAATTTCACAGGCTTAGGTCGCTTCCCGCCAGAGCTATATATAGTCCATATTTTAATCTAAATTCAGTGCTGCAGTTAAAACGGTCCGAAATGTTTCCATTCCGAAAACTCTCGAAAGCGAGCGGCAAATCGATCGGAAACGATAAGAATAAACAACGCAATAAAGATAATGTTACTTGATCCGATTAAATTCTATTCACTTGCTCGGAAGGCAAGCCCTCCAGGCACTGTGACCCGGCGGGATATCAGTTCCGCCAGGCTCGGTGTGCCAAGGCGATTTGGATAATCAAATTGTTGTCCATAAATATCCATTAGTGGTGTTACGCCGGGGGGATGAGAGATACTTCTAAGCTTCGAATTAAGCCAAATTATAGCACCTGCACTGTGCGTGTGCTGTGTGGTTCAGTGTTCGAATCGAGCTGCTTACTACGGAAGTATCGATGAGAGATGTTAAAAAGTGTTGGGAACCAATGTTAATGAGTTTTAGTATATAAAATATTAATCGGAAATCAGAAATTCTTGAAATTTTTAAACTGTTTAACATTATACTTCAATGTTATTTTCTTGAATGTGTGTGGCTAATATGAAATGAGTATTTTGTCTGTTTAAATTCGACTCAATTCTTTTTTGTACTTTCATTTAAAATTATTGTTAATTGGCAGTTGAAAAAAGAAAATGATGTAGCCCTAACTAAATATAGTAGCTTGAAAATAATAAATTGAAAAATCGGGTTCAGAAATGCAGAATCTTGCAAACTATTGCAATAGCACTCTTTCTTTCGCCCGTAGTAGTATTAGGTATTAAGTAACAAGCGTTTTCTTAAGCAGCCTTATATTATTATTTTATTGCGACGATAAAAATCAATCGCTTGACTCGGGCTACCGCGAAAGAGTGACCTTCGGCCATTAACCTTAGCCACGACGTTCGGGAGCCTTTGAGCGATCGGGAATATTCGACTCGATCGGTATCGGATGCTTCCCACACTACGCGTTTGTACCGCGCTCTGTCGGGAATCACGGTAGATAACACCGACAGATCGAATCTAACGTTAAGTATTATTAACACAGAAAGTTGTATGTAATCAGACCAAAATACATGGCCTTTATATGAACAATACAAATGTTAAACAAGAAGTAGATAAATGATGTATAAACCGGGAAGAATAAATAATAGTTCCATTAAATTAATATAACAGCATTCTAGTTATCTAGCAAAAACTTTTTTTTATAAATAAGAGTCAATAAGTAATGTTCAAGTATATAAAGAAATCATAAATAGAAATTATAAAAAATGTTAATTTTGAAAATTCATTTTAAAAGTGTATAATCTGAACCGATTTATGAATATAATAAATTCACCATATTCTCTAGTAATTCTTCCGTCCAGGTCTCCCTCGCCTACACAAACATTTGTACACAGCAGCGCTCCCGATTTGCATTGTCTTGGTTTAAAAAATAATAGCGTCTTTGTTACCCAGCGCCTAGCACTTCCCACAATACCCGCCAGGACAAATTGGTCCAATTATTAATGAGCGCAGGCATAATTCATACCGCCCAACAGTTCATCTTCTCCGCTTGACCTGGTCGCTTTAGCGGCATTATCTCAATTATTCAATCGCTTCCCATTGGCTTCCGGTGTGCTGCGTACTCCTCCATGGGCATCCAATTATTGCATCATCAAGAGCAGGCAGCAGCAGCAGGCGCCGGGCTTCTTGGAGTCGTCGCTGCGTCCAGGACGACTTTTGCTAAAGAAGAAGAAGAAGAGAGAGAGAGAGAGAGAGAGAGAGAGAGAGAGAGAAAAAAAACAGCGCAGACTGGAAACAAAAAGGAAACAAACACTTAACAAACGGCGGTGCTGCGGTGCGGAGATAGAAAAACAAAGCGCGACGGAAACTGTAGACCGCGCGGACCGAACCCAACCAAACGTAAACATTAAGATGCGTCTAATTTTGTTATGATAAATTATGGTAATATTTCAAGCTGCAGGCGCTCTCCGCCAGTGCCATGCTCAGTGTGTATGTGTGTGTGTGTGTGGGTGCGCACTGGGTCCACGTGGCGTGGGGTTCATTACTTTGCGCTTAAGTGGATTTCTTCCTTTCTCGCTGTATGTATAGCTCACTAATAGAAAGTGCCCTAGTTCATTACATTTTACAGGGCTTACCGATATGCGATGTAGGCTGCATAATTTGTTATTTGACGTTATGTTTTTTGATAAGCTTCTCCTATTTGTACGGTTTTAAAAAATGATTGAGTTGAGGTATATTTTTAGGCATTAAAAAATGGTACTCCTTTCGCAAATTGCATTAATCAACCCTATATTAAAAGTAGCTATCGTTAGGCTTGTCCCCACTTTTATGGCAGATGCTTAAACTGGAAATCAAGATGCAAAACAAGAGAATTGCTTAAAGCATCTTATTAAAGCGTGGATTGCTTTTCACATCTTTATGGTGCAAAACAAGATACCACAGTTCAGTTCCATTCCAACTCGTTTTACGACAGCACTATCTAAGTAATTGTCACCAGTATTTGGAACTGACATACATACTCTCTCACACTCACACACACACTGAAAGTACTCTTGAAGGACCAGCCTACACAACAACCACGACAAGCCGAGCCCAACCCACCCTAGAAAGGATTCACTCTAGTTTGGGTAGATTTATCACCTCGACAGGCCATCTTTTGGCGACAGACCTTCCTTCTGTTGTGACCCACTCGTACACACACACACACACACACACACACACACACACACACACACACACACACACACACACACACACACACACAGAAATACTCTGTCGTACGGAATGTAGTTCTCGTTTCATAATCGTTAGTGTCGTAGCGTTCACTAGAACTCGCTTCCTACACACCGCATTCTCTTTAGCATACGTCACGTAGGTTAGATTTGAGGTTAAACCTGTCGTTGAAACCAAGCTCCCGCTGGATCTCTCAGAAATGGTCATAGAAAGGGGTATCTGTCAGTCAGGAGTAGTAGCCTGTGGGAATCTTTTCATGCGCTGCTACTGTTTTCACCCAGGTTAAGAATGCCCTATGTGTCGAAGGACTTGTACAGGTTGGTATGAGCTTGCTGCGGCAGTACTTCATGAGGTTTTGTGTCTGAAAAAGTAAAGAATTGAAGTATGTTGTTTCGCTTCCGGATGTGGGTCAAGATTAGATTTGAATGTGAATATTCCTGTTAGCGATGCGCTTTAGGCCGAATAGTGAATGTTTTTTTTTTAAGTTTCTACAAGCGCGACGGGAAACTAGTAACAGACAAGTTATAGCACAAAGTATGAATTCTTGCACACTTGTATGAAGTTTTCGATATTACAGCAGACCATTTCCACGGGCCCCGACAATTTCCCGGAGGCAAGTAAATACTACGCTCAAGAATAAAGTCACCGAACAGTAATCGTATACTCACGAAAAAAGAAGATCACAGTGTTCACCATCAAGCTTCGATCATGGCTTTTTCTGCTGACGATAGAAATTAGGATACTGCCAGGCGAAAAAAAAACCCAGATCAAATGAAATGGATATATGTCTGTGATCCCATGTTACGACCCGATTGAGCTTCTGCCAAGCAAGTAGCGTTGAAACGGGGACGATTTCAACGCTCCAGAGCAAATGAGCAAACATGCATGCGTCTGTAGTCTGTAGGATGCGCTGCTGGATTGTATGTGCTTGCAGTAGCTGCAGGAAGGCAATCAAATGAGGTCATCTGGTTTTAGATTTCACCCGGTAAGCAGTGCCATACTTTTTACTGTTTTCAGTTAAAGCGAGCTGCTGAAGCGCAAACACATTCGTTCGGTTACGTTAGATGGTTTGAAACTGATGCCGAAAGCCAATTGGTGTAGCGTACACGGGGAAGAAACGTAACCATATGGAAGGTTGGAAAAACGGGTCTGAAATGTCAGTTCTGTGAAATTTATGTTGTTTTCGGTTCGGTGCTTAATTACAACCGTTCTGTTGTTTTTGCTTCCTGCACTTTTTCTGACAGTGTGTATAGCAAAGCACTTTACTAGCTGGATCGTTTCGAAATTGATTTTAATTGTGGGAGTAATGTATACGCAGGAAAACAAAGGTTTAACAAGTTATGTTAAGAGAACGGCCATATATGCAATAACAAGACGATTAGGTTACAATATTGGAAATAAATGACTAAAACAAATGGAGACTATTAGTTTTGGTACAAATAGGAACATTTTCTTCGCATCAGGCTCAATGGCAGAATTAGAGTAAGGAAAAAAATAAGTCAATGAAGTATTGAATGTCAAGCTGGGATGAGGTAGAAGTATGAACATCATGAAGAAAACTAAACATAAAGTGAAATTTTAAGCAAATGGTGAATATCCGAATTCTGGCCGTCATCGGACAAAAAGGTTCTCGTATGTATCATCAATTATTCTAGGCAATTAATCTTAGATTGGAATACGTGAAGTAAAGCTGTGAAAGACAACAGGAAGCATCTATCAACATCATTGAAAAATATCAAGATGCATTAAAACTTGAAACCGGATACATCGTGCTACGTCCGTAAATGACGCACAAATATTGAGCAGAGAATAGGACTAAAACTCGAACAAGAAACTCGAATAGTTTTGATCTTCGCTCTGGATCCGATATTGAAGTGTTGATGTAGATGCCTCAGCATTTAGAACTAATTATGTTATGTATGCTAGTGTGAAACGTTCTCTGGTCTTTCACAAAGCGTTTTGAAGTTCAATGGTGCCATTTCGTCACATAGCGACAACTATTTATTACGGCGTTAATGACTACATAAATGCGAAATTATCATCTTTTTAATATAACTATTATTACATATTGTTGATTTACTTACATTAAATCCTTTTGACGATATTTTTGTTTCTTTACGTGTTTTTTTTTCATCAAAGTGCCATTATAGATACAGGGGAACGTAGGTAAAGACGAACACTGCGGGTAAGATGGACACTTCTCATAAATACATAAAAGAGGTAATTTTCGAAAAAAATCAACAATGCAGCATCCTAACTTAAAGTTAAACAACATATTTGAGAACATTTTTGGCATAATATATGCAAAATTGTTTAAAACCCCGAAAACAAAAAAAAATCAATCGTGTGCACCCTTGTGGATCTATTTTGACTACTGCGGATCTTAAGCTCTACAACTTGTATTGTTTATATTTCCGGAAGTTTTATTTCATGAATGAGTTGTCGTGATCATTAATGAAAAAAACTGTCGAAAGAAATTTCTTTTTTTTCTGGTGGTTTAAACATCCTGACACCAATGCGGGAAAGACGGACACTTTGTTGTAGGGGAGGATGGACACCGAATTTATTGATTTATTTTACTTCTTACATAAATTGGTGATGAATTGATTTCTTCAAATACCTTAAATAAGGGTATTCCGAAGCTATAATCCAATCAGCAACTAGAGAAAGTATTGAAGTAAGCGAGAAAAGAAACACCGGTCAACATAGTAGCCATTCGTTATGCTATTACTCGCTCGACGCTGATGAGGCGCTTCACGATATCCAATATCTTGTCACGACTTGGACAACTTTAAGCAATAAAAACGATGAGGCATTGAAACGACATTGTTCAGGAATAGATGAGAAATTCTATGGGATTATCAAATGTTTAATTTTGACATGGTGGTAAATGGCTTAAACTATTAACAAGTCCCTCAAAAAATACTGGGTTCGTGGACTTTTCGCGGAGTGATTCCCTAAAAGGAAGTTTTAGACTGTTGCTCT
>KI921013.1:0-10779 GCA_000473525.2 Anopheles melas | reverse complement strand
GTTAAAATATTCAGAAAATGTCATTCCGGACACTTTAAATCCATTAAAACACATCGGTACCATTACAAATTGCACCACTATTGGTACATTTACCCTATCACATATCCAGATTTCTCGTAAAAGTATTGAGCGCCGTTGAATAATTGTGGTGCTAACTAAAGTATTTTATTTAGATTAATTTTATGATGGCTCAACCGTATTTTCAATATATTATGTATCAACAGATTTTGTTCTCAAGACATTTTTGAACTGAGGACTGAAGTAATCCGTTTATATTTAATTGCCTCGGTAGTTTCACAACGTAATATACGTTTCTAGATCTAAAAAAATATCAGTTTGATTTTAAAACATTGTATACACTATTCATTTGTATCACCATTTGCACTGCTTTTGTATCCTAAAACTCCCATAACGATTCTTTGTTTTTTTTTTAACGCGCAGCAACATGTTCCTCTTCAAGGTGTTGCGCGATGGAGCACCTCCTCTTAAAGGCACTCGGTCCCACCATAGACAAGTACTCAACCATTCATCCGTCCATCCATTCAAGCGCATATTGGTTCGTCACCGTCACTGTGAAATGGTTGCTTCCGATGGTTCTGCCGTTCTGCAAGGAGAGCATATTAAAATCCATAAATTAACGTCATACAGGACGATTTCATGCTCCGTTTCGAGGGAGGAACACCTCTTGTTGCTCTCGTTTTTTGACGGCCATGACTGCACTGAACATCTCTGTTTCCACCCTGGCCTTTTATCTTTTATTCATACGCCTATAAATACGGAATTGCACCATTAAAGTATGGTTTCTTCTTTGGTCCAATATGCCGGGACGTTTTATATTTCTTTTACCGTGGTTAATTGTGGATGGAGTTTTGGTTGCATATGCGGTCACGTGTTTCTACCCTACTAAAATCTGCCAAAACAATTGCCTTTTCAACACCCTATGAAAAAATCACAGTGCATTTTTGCCAGTCCTCTTCTATGCCGTGTGAAACATTTTGCGTTGTTTACGTTTATCACGAAATGAACAACTAAGCTGACAATTATCCTTTTCATTTTTTCAAGTGCTCTTTTAGGTAAGGTTGATTTGAAGTTGTTTTTATATGGTAATTGTTTTCTTTTTTTAATAATTATATTACAAGAATTCGATATTGTTATAGCGCTGTCGTCGCTTAACAAGGAGTTTTAATTTGTACTTATAGTTCGTAACGTTCTGGAGAAGCTGATAAACGTTTAAATACAGCCATTTCCTTATTATACTGGATCCTTATAAGCTACCAATCCAGGTTGTAGGTGCTCAAATCCTTGATTAATTACTGAAATTCAAAAAAACTTACAGAACTGCATTGGCACTCCCTAGATAATCATTTTAGCGAAGATAACATTTCGATGGACAACTATGCTGACAAGCACGTTAGGCAGCGAATGATAAAAGAACGATATAAATAAAAACATGGCTAGGAAATATTCAGCTCGTTTGTGACACTTTATGATAATGAAAATGTTACACACGCGACACGTCGTCGTATTCGAAGGGGAATAACCAAAACCAAGGAAAATACGCTTTGCGGAACTCCCCCTGTATTACTGCATCGACTGGTTTGGCGTGCATTGCATTAACATTGAGGGTGGACTAAGGTGTTTTTCTAAACCCCCATAAAAAGGAGGAATGAAACGTCCCATGTTGCCACCCTCGTTCATAAGAAATTAAATTAAACCAACCGCCTACCACAAAAGTAGAACCACACAAAAAAACTAGTACTGTACCAGTAAACCAATCAAGCTCATTCAAATCCTTTGCGGAAAAAATGTATGCATTAGAATAGGATAAAAAAATTGAACAAAGATAAAAATGCTATATTATAAAAAAATACTGTACAGTAAATATTGTTTATAAATTTTATTTAAAACATTATTTTTTGCTTTAATGGGATTTAATGTATTTTTTATACGTAGATATCTATATTTTTGTTTGAAGCATTTTAGTATTTTTGGGTAAATTTCCTATTTGAGTAGATATCATATGGCGTCATTTATTGCACAATGCATAAATTTACATTTATTTCTTCGTAGAAGAAGTATCTTAACAGATATACCTATCCAGAATTCTTGAATGTTGCAAAAAATTTTTATTATGTATATTTTGTTTCTTGATAACTATGGACTATAGAATAGATTTATGTGATGATATTCTGACCAGTTCATTAATTATGATAAATTAGCCGCATAACAGCTTATACGCCTTATACAGCTGAAATTTGACGACCACTCGATTTGAAATAAAGATACATTGATCAAAACATGGAAAGTAATAATTTTGGAAAATTGAATTACACCAATCAATGCAATCATAAATACAACAAATGTACCACATGGGCGTAAGATTGTTGAATATTTGTGTTCGAAGGATTGAGACTCTCTTGCTCTGATTACTTTTAAATCATAAATTTTATCTAGTTTTGTAAAAAAACTTTAATTATTCGTCTAGCATTCTACACAAACATTTAAGCTTTGGAATATTAAGCCATTAATCATGACATAATAAATCTCCCCCATCCTTACTCCAAATAATTTAATTGTAGTTTTAATTAAACCGATCTACCCTGCCTATGATTATTCACATTCATTTAGCTATGTAATATGTTTGCTACAATCTTCCAGGAAACCGAATGAAAAAATGCCCGGTATAATTTTTCATGTTTTCTTATTCGGCGCAACAACGTTGATCGGCCAATGCATCTTTTAGCCAGCGCCTGATGAGTGTGGTGAACTGATTTTGCCCGCAGTTAGATTATCAGTTTTATACATGGAGGGATCTCGATCCATACAGGGACTAAACCAATGACAGGCATATTGTAGGGTCGTACGGCTAAACGACGCGCAAAGCACTGTGTTACAATCTTGTTTCTGCTTTAAGGCTATAATAATTACAGAATACTCCAGTATTTTATTCATTTTTCTTTTTTAAAAAATGTCTTGCTAACTATTCTTGATGATTCTTGATGATACTTGATAGTAAATCTTATCACATTTTGAGATAATTCATTATGTACCCAACATTTAAAATGCACAATCAATTCCCAGTCTTTTCTCAATGCAATCGATACTATCTTACTGACAGTATTAAAACATACGTCAATAGATATGTTATCAATCCTAACGATTGAAACTTTTTACCAAAGAACATGTTCACACAATATGCAACGAACTGTATCCCCCGTGACAAAATGCACCCTCAAACCTACATAAAAATTCCCTAAACATGGAATATATTTCGCGCCCATTTTCTATCGATAATCGCTTTTTGTGAATGTAACTAAAACGCTTTTTTATGCAACCAAACGTTTCTGAACAGCAAATCGATTTAAATGCTAATATTCAGATCAAGCTGATAACATTCTTCGTCAATCTTTGCATCTATTGTCGCCTTCCGGTAGTTTGAATATAACATTTTCTCGTGTTCGCTGTTTTTTAAAGTAATTCAAAAATTTCATCAGTAATATTCATTATTTACAGTCCTTCGACAAGCTACTTGAATAATGCGTGCCGGTAACACTCGCGTAACTTCGGAAGTCAAGCATAACCTTTTCTAGCCAAAAATTAGGTTGATAAATAGTTATTCTTGATTAAATTTATACACACTTTTATTATTCAAGACGAACGGTCCGAACAGGCCGTATTGCTTAACTTTAAAAATACTTCTTAATACTGAAATGAAAAATATTTGTTAAAATTCTGTAATTGAATTCATTCAAATCTATAATTGAAAAATTCATTCAAATAATTATATATTCTACTGTTCGATAAAGTTCAAATAAAAAATGTGTTATTAAAAACGGTATGATGCAAAAATAAAATGTGAATAGTAACATTACGGACCTTTTAATATTCCCCTCACCCATGCAGGTAATAATACAATCGTCGTCTAATCAGTTCACGACCATACCAAACTTTTTAACAATGTGCAGGAGGCAATAAATATCAATGGTCTCGCCATTCCATTGCAATCCCCAAAGCGCTATATGGTAACGATTTTTTATCACCACTCAGCTGATTCCAGCCGCTCCAGCTTTCCGTGAAGGAAATCAGCATTCATCGTTTTACAGCGTCGTAAAATTGTACTCTTGAGACAGTTTGATGTAAATAATGTAGCGAAAAAAAAGGAGCCGAAAAACATGCAGCTCCGATATGAAATAAGTTCTCGCTGCCTTCTCGCGCAAAGCACGGTTCTCTTTACGCACGCGAGCGCCGCGAAATTGAATGATAGTTTATGCAAGTAGTCGCTATTTCTGGTGTGCTCGCGAGATTTGTTTGGTTCACAATCTGGCCAGTCGTTGTGCATTTTCAAGCGTTGTCAGTAACGTTATGCTTGATCTAGCTTTTCGATGCCGTTACAATTTTCTTCATGTTTATGTGGGTTTTGTTTCCCACACTCGGTCTGCGTTTCTATGCATTGTTTTGCTATCAAACCCCCAAAAAAAAACATAAGCGAATGGTAACGATATGTCAACCTGTACAACGAATGACACATACAACACGCAGGCGCCAGGCGTAAAACCCAAGCGAAGCATTCTCTGCTCCACAGCTCTGCCAGCAGCATCGTTTGGCGCGTGTCTTCCGGTGTTTCCGCTTCACCAAATGTGTCTTTCATTTGCCGGGAAAATAAAACATGCTCTCGTACCTTACTCGCCAATTAGCATCATTAGCAATATTCAACGATCTGTATTGCATTACCGCAATGTAGGGCATGACAATGAACTTCACTTAACATGCTATCGCTATCGATCTTTCATTGCAGGAGGAAACTAGTTTTCAACATGGGATAAAATGATGCACATTCGTGTACGAAAGTAACCATCTTGGTAAGTGTTTTCCACATTAGGTTAAAATTAAAATCATTACCATTTGTGCAGACAGTTCCAAATAATTTTCCATATTTTATTTTCCAATGAACTCAACACATGAGCGGGGTTGCATTCAGATACTTCAAAAAGCTTTGATTACACTCTCACGACACATATATTCTCTTTAGCTCTCCCATGTGATGCGGTAACCATCGCAACGAGTGCCACTTCACCTTCCGACTACTTTCCGTATACGATTACATTCTCTTGCATAACTTACAGGGCAGGCGCATGGTCGTTATCACTAACTTGAGGAGCAAATCGTTGTCGATATCGCGAGATAGGACATACGAGAGCATCCTACTGGGCCTCTTGTTGGCTTCACAGCTCCGGCCATGATGCGTTGAAAAAGCCTGGGAGAGCGACTCTCTCAGAGACTTTTCCTCTCGCACAAATGTATACTATTCTCCTACCCTTTTCTACTTCGCACGTTTTGTGTATTTATGTCTCTCTTTATACACATCGATATCTACGTCGCACCCTCTTTTTCACAAACACACACCAACTAAAGATGCTTTGCTCAGTTTGTGTTTGATCTCTGGTGAAAAGTGTTCGACATACCGGGAAATTTTCCATCGTTTGGTGTAATTTCAAAAAGTTTTAGCTTTATTTCTTAAATTACAGTGAGTGTTGGTGCGAATTCAGCCAAAATAGAATATAATCGAACAGTTTGTGTAATAATTTTACGTAATTTGGTGCAATCTAATGGGGAAACCCATAGCCTAGTGTCTCACAATTTTGCTGAACTGAAAATACATTCCGAAACATAGCGTAACTTCTTCGTCCTGTTCCGTGTTTCATAAGTACAGGCGTCATTTTATATTCTCTTTCTCATTCTTATAAGTTCATTCTTGATTTATTTTCTCACTCTAACTTCTAAAGCAGCGGCATAGCTCCTCGTATGTTGTTGTTACCTTTCCCGGGCATTCAATTCTAACGAGGCCGGATGTGAAGCGATAGTGTATGTTAGGTCAGAGCGTTTAATGTTTTCTGAACTTTGAAACGAACGAACAAACGAAATATAACGAATAAACGAACGTACCGACGAGGCAAGTGGGCACCAGTGGCGTTGTTGCCCTACACTAAACAAATTGCATTGCAATTAGGGCTGCTAACCAGCTCCATCGATTCCTGTCGACGTGGACAGTATTCTTCATCGATAAAGGTAGGATCAATTCATTAAATTAGACACGCTGTATCGTTCTACACCGCTGGTTTTAAATTACCTTTGTCAGCGCTTGCCGGTCTGTGCTCAGCAAGACTACTGCTTTATCGATCTCTGCTTAAAACCAGCATACAATGACGACACTAACCACCTCAAACCATCGAGATGAAGAAACCAAATTTACCACCATTTCTGTTTTCAAACCCCATATCAAACTTTACTACACAAGTTATAGGTGTGTGTTCATGCAGGTTTCGGTATCCAAGCCACTGCTCCGTTATCCTCTGATTCGTTTACCATCAGATAACTTTCTTATTTGTTACTTGCGACGAACGGGTTAACGTCCCTCACACTTATTCGTTAACATTGGTCTTTTTATTTTGGTTCCCTCTATATACAACCTATACAACCAATTCGAATAGCTCTTAGTTACATAACTGTAACTAAACTTGAAAAAATAATGTTTTATTTTTTATGATTTTTTTTTAATTCATGTTTTCATTCATATGTTTCCATTTGAAGTATTGCTTTTTTCCTACCTAATGCTGCTTCAGAAGTTTTTTTAAAGGAATAAAAAAGTTTATGCAATGATCAATTTTTCAAATCAATCAAATCAAAAACATCGAAAAGTCTGAGGATGTATGTATTAATATTAAAATGCATTTATGTATTGTTTATGTATTGCTATAAAAAAGAACCGCTTCTCATTAGCTGTGAACTTCACTTGTTCTACTCGGTTTGCATAATTTCTAATCAGATTCAAAGATCTAGAAACACTTTAATTTGTTTTTTTTTGTTGGACATTCTATAGAACAGATTTGAACAACACTCAAATATATAATTTGTCACAATTCTGTATGTTTATTGGCAGCCAGTAGAAAAAAAATACCATCTCTAGGGTAAAGCAGAGCTCTTCTGTTTCCTTAATGAACATCCGTTATCATTATCGTTAATTTGTTCAGTACAGCAAAAGTGGACCTAGGATTCGCATCGTCTCCATCGACCACGTCTCTGCGTTTGCGTTAATTAGGAAGCCTGTCCAGTGAGCTGTAAATGATTACTTTCTATTTTATCTTTCCTTTCCATAGTCTTTAGGCTTACCGACTTTCAGCAACGAAAGTTTAGGCACGTTCAATAGTTTTCGTTTAAGACGTTCACCATGTAATCGAGAGAATAGAAGAGACAAATATATCTCAATGTACCCGCGGCCATGTTGTGCAACTAAGTGACTTCTTCGTATTAGTGGTTTTAGATGCTAATCCACCGTATTTTTGTCAGTCTCATTCGCTATGTGTTAATTTATCCACAAAAGCCTGTGGTATCACGAGAAATAGGCTTCTCGTGTCAACTTCTTTCGTAGGTTATGTTTACCTCATTTGCAAATTCGCACAGAAGAAATAACTTGTGTCTGAAATTGGTGGCTTGGAATGAAAAATATCATCCTGACAGGTAACCTTACTATTTCCAATATCTAACAGTGGTAAATTGTATCTCAAGCTATTCGATACTCTCATCAAATGGTAGCAACTCTCGAATGATAAATAGTTTCCCACTTTGCTTCGCCTTTTTCAAATTCTCACCAAACTTCTTCGGACACTCGTTGGGGCAGATAGACAAATAGGGAAAGATCGACAGACATTCGCAAGATTCGTAAAATCCGAATAAGCCCATAAACAACCTCAGTAAGATCTGACCCTACCGTTTACAAGCCATGGTTCTTTATTTTTCCCGGTGTACGTAACATCTTTCAACGAACATCAGCAAATCTTATTCGCAACTTTCTCTCCCACACTTTCGTTTTCGTATTCTGAGGGGTGTTTTTGCACCTCATTTGCGCATACATATCGTGCCTGGATTTATGTTTAGCAAAAATTATCATGGTTTGCCACAAACAGCTATCGCAAGAGTCAGTAAAAATCATGAGCAAAAGGCAAGAGAAGAGACTGCTTGCCTTTTTTTGCTTACGAATAACACCATTAAAACGAAACAGTACCGCGAGTTTCATCTCGTTTAGCTCTCCAATACAAAAACCTGTAGCATCCGGGATTCACTGGTAAGCTCTGATTACATATTATTTTATTATTTATATTATTATATTTTAAGATAATTTGGCTCAATCTGAATATGAATCATTGAGTAGAACATATTTATAGTACATTTAATTTATCAAATAAGTACTTACATGTAAAACCATCTTCCACATGGTAGTAAAGTCGTAAAATTGAATGAAACCAATCCAAATAACTATTATATTTTTATTTTTTTATAATATCTCTTATAAACCAATTATGTTTTATGATACATAGTAACGTATTGGTTCAAGCCTAGAATGGACTGTGCCTCGTGCAAGGATTGACTATCCGGCTGCGTGGTAATGAATAAAGTCTCGAAAGACTGAATAGGCCGGTATGTCCGCGTAGGACGTTACGTCAAATAGAAGAAGTAAAACATTGGCCTGGTGAGAGAGGCCGTTTTATTCAAACGTATCATGAATGTTCAACAGTGTCTGACCAACAATATGCTGTCATTAAAATACATTCTCAACAAAAACTAAAATGTTACAAACAAGAGCCGTCGATTAACTAAACACTCCTTCCTTGGTTTTTACATGTTCACTCTTTGATGAGTTTATTTATCAGCAGACGAACAAACATGTTATACCTTTAGCAAACATCGCACCGCAACGGTCCCTGAAATTGAATGATAATGCTATCCATACCATTTGCAAACTACATTCTAGGCTCTAGTAGGGTTTGGTACGGTCACTAGCGAAGCTCGAATGAGTTTGCATTTCGCCTGCCAATCAGATCGGTGTTACCTACAGGACATACGCATCACCTGACACTGTTTAGCGGGACACGATACGAGCGCTCCCAAAAATAGGAATCAATTTCACTGCAGCTGTCAATATGTTCAAAGCTCCTGAAGCTTCGGCTTTATACGACGCCACTCAAATTCCACTCGGTAATCCAGCACTCCAACGACCAAAGATTGGATTTGCCTCGGATGCTTCTTCCCTTTTGTCAGACTACAGCAACGAACAGCGTTTCTTTTTTTCTGCAATGTGGCTCACCATTTCCACCAAACAGTGATACAGCTCATCCCAGGATAAACGCGACGGAATCAAAGATCTAACAAGCAACCAGCCTCGTCTGCTACTAGCTGATGCAAGAAGGGTATTGTGGATGGTGTACAGAAAAAGACACTCACTGCAAAGTGGGTAGCCGTAAAAAGGATTCACATGTGCTTCAACTACTGTCGCCTGGGGATGAAGATGGAGTGGATTCTGTGTGTTCAAGATGATAAAAACTTACACTACTATGCTGTAGTTGCATGATCCAATACATATATGAACAACAAAAACAATCCATATACTCTGGTTTCATTTCCTAACGGTTGCAACTCGTTGAAGAATGATAATGAATAAGTGAATGTTTGGATAGAAATCTTTTGGCAATCCGGTTAGAATTGTTTCATCCCCATGGGATCAGTTAAGGTTTGTTACAACCCAAACGAGGAGCTAAAGCATAGAACATCCATCAGTCAAAATCTCTAGCTGTGTTAATCCTTAATCCTAGCTGTTTGGTGACCCATGGTTCATAGCTGCTTCATCTTGCCTTCATTCGACCAAACAATGGACTTCATGAAATGCAACTAAGTCCAACCTATTTTCCCGCAAAACCTACAAGCTAACATACAGCAACCATTGTCTCAAGAGCAGCATCTTGCTGATGATGCTCAGAGAAGAGAAAGAGCATGATGAACTCTTGTAGGTATAAATTGATTTTGCAGTCTTGGATAAGGAATTCATGGCATTGTGCACAGGTGGTAGACGAAATACTTCACTCAAACACCCAACGCTCTTGAAGCTCTCTTATGAATTCAACATAACCATTATGCCCTTTTTAACCAATGTGCAAGTGCCAACTACACTGCACAGCCTTAAAGATTATTTACACGGCGAGTAATTGTTATTTATTTCTAACTCTTAACTGTGCAAATTGAGGCTTATTTGGTGCACCCCTTTAAACCCCGAAGCTCCCAGCAAGACAGCAAGATTAATAGGTTTTCCACTCGTTCCTTCCTATAGCACATTTTTCTCTTCTAAGCAGAGCAACGAGCGCTTCATAAGCACCTTTCGTAACTCCTGTTTACCGACGTAACTGGGTTGTTAAAATTCAGCTACATAATGCAACGTACACATTTTATTCCTACTACTCAAATGCAACACATACTTCATTTTACCATTATTCATCCGCTTTACGAAAAATCCAGCCTTCTGAATAAAAACATCATGGGTTGCGTATTTATGGATACGTATTGCGTATTTATGGATTTATTTCGCTATTTTTGAATTACGCATATAGTGTGTTTGGGTTTGTTTTTTTGTTATATGTAAGGTAAGCGTACCAATTGTGGCTAAAGCATCAATTATGGCTATAACGAACCTTATTTTCGCAATAAAAAAGTGAATTTGTGTTTTGAAACCACGGATGGACTTTTGTTTCAAATGTGATCATTTTAACCCATTTGTACTTCTTTAGTTTCGAGCTGACCACTTTCGGTTGTTAAATAGCACTCTTTTAAAATGTATTGCCAAGATGTATGGCATCTCTTACCAATTTGCTAAAACAGCTTTAGGAAATTTGAGATTTTGAAGTAGGGTAAGTGTACCAATTATTTCTACAATATGTCACCAAGATACCGATTTTA
>AXCO02006601.1:0-16102 GCA_000473525.2 Anopheles melas | reverse complement strand
GTTGCATTTTTTTCTGTACCGTACTGTACGTCGTAGATCGACTAAGACGACAGACGGACATCTCAGCAGGGCATCGATTTCACACGCGTCTAAAAACCGAATCCGACCAACCAACCAAAAAAAAAAAAACAACAAGCTGTCGACAATGCTGAAACGCTACCATGCTTACCGGTTGCCCGTTTTTTCACCCGCCATCGTACCATTGTACCAGGCCCAGCCTAGCCCGCCTTCACTTTGAACATCTTAATCCATTTCACATCTCAAATATTTGCCTCTACGTCTGCGGCGGCTACCGGCACCGGACCCCAGCCCCTGCGGGTGTTCTGTGATCTTTTGCGGCCAAGCGAAAGCTGCGAGGCGAGGTCCGTCCGGTGCCTTCGGTCGATAAATAAATCCATCAAGAACTATTAACTAAAAAGCTCATAAAAAGGTGTTAATTTTTTAATGAATTCTATTCACTATCGGATGTCGCTGCCTACCTACCCCTGCCGGTGGGGTGTACGGGATTCGGGGTGCTGGAAGGAAATGCAAACACTTCGGCCGGTTTGGCTGATGGAATGAAAGTTTAACGGCAGTGTACTCAGGCCCATACACGCACGGATGACTCGGGATGAGGGAGCAGATCTTCAAAGCCTTGAAGATAAATTGCCCGCAAAACGCTCAACAATCGGTACCGCCACCGGATCCATTTGCTTTCCGCCCACAAACTAGGCGAGAGTGTGCAAATGAGTTTTCAGTTCCGGTGGGCCTAATTACTCCACCAACTATGAAGCAGGCCGAAAAGACCGGCCGGCGATGGTGTTAGTTTTTCGGCAAACATTTGCATATCTTTCCAACCATTTCCTCCATTTTGGCCAGGTGCCATTAAACCGTACGCTGAAAAATTGGCTTCCCCTGCGCAGGCAGAAGCCTCGTTTCTCCTACATCACTGCTGCTGTTTGATTTACGGTACGCACTTAATTATTCCATCAGTCCACAAGTGTTACAGCACATTTTGACGACGTGTCTCCTGCGAGCAGAGCGCCCAAGAAAAGTGTCTGTGTGTGTGTGTGTGTGCGTGTATGGAAACGCTTACACCCGGAATAACACTCTCGATTCGACTAATTTATTTCATTTCCACTCGATTTAGACGCTCCCTGGCGTGGCCCGGCGCTCTGCTCAACCGAAAGGATTAGCAGTATACTGTACGGTTCGTTTTACGATTCAGCACCAACACGGTATGGTAACGATCAAATCTAATTTCCCATCTCCATCCCAACCCCACGTCTCGTTTACAGATGAAACCCGCCACCATCAAGAAAGGGTGTCGACATGCCGGCCCCGATCTCTCCTTTCAGTGGGGTATGTAGACACTCCTTCCCCCAATGCGGCTGACACACGATATCGCTTCAAAGGACCTCTTAACGGCACTCTCTGCCACACTAACACCCCGTGTGTGTGTGATAGTGGGAGGAGGGACATTTATTTACATTAGCCAGCTTTTCCACCCGGTTGCTGCCCGACCGCCCAGCGTGCCCTGGGCATGATCAATTCTTCTCGATCCTCTCTCGCTCTCCATTGCGGTGCGGCCGCGAAAGACGTCCAATAAAATCTCCTCGTCCATTACAAAGCCCTTCGGTTTCCTCCGGTCTTCGGGAAAATTGTTTACAAGCCTGTCAAAAATTGTAGAAAAGCCACAAAGAAAAAGAGAGAGAGAGAGAGGATGAGACCGGTGCAGAGCGGACACAAGATAACGAAAGCCAGGAAATGGATCATTGTTGTTTCGCTAAAAAGAATAATAAATACCGTTCGATCGATGCGAGGAACAACACAAGTTCCGGTTTCCGGACGGGGCGGTTTGCTGTGGCTTTTTGTAGTTTGCACCGCTGTTAAAAGGTTTCCGGAACCCGCTCGCACACTGAGTGCTGGCATCTTTATTACGACCTAATGTATTGTGTGGCGATCGTAAAAGTTTAATGGTAGGTTTTTTTTTCGCCGAACGGATTCACGTGCAGTGAAGACGCGATTGCAGTTCTTCGCTCTGTGTCGGTGCGGCGCGTAATGCGGAACCGAATTCAAAGCAGCCCCGTTTCGGAAAGCGTCGTACAACAATACCGCGTAATGGTGTAAAAATTCCTCACACTATCAGACGAAACTAATAAACTAAGCTGTAAATCAATCACGCACCGCAATGATGGTGCTGCTGCTGCCGCTTCTTTCAGCCTTCAGGCATGGCTCGTAGGAGCTTCCAGGAGCCCAAAAATCTATTACAAATATCTTCGTTCCAATTACACCGACCCGATTGCCGATAATTGTGCAGAATGGAGCAAATGAAGTGATTTATAAGTGATTTTTTCGCACCACAATGCTGCTGTTTCTTCGGCAATTCACCGTACCGAGCAGGGACAGGACAAGGTCTAGCCAGTTTTGTAGTAAATAAATTCTTGCCACTTTTCCTCGGCAAGCACGAGGGACGGACTTAGCCGGCTGCTAAACGGTAAGGGAATAGCTCGCACGGCACCGGGTTGCCTGTTTGGTTGCGTTTTGCCTATCACAGTCTCGCGCTACAAAACGCAGACCCGATTGTAACCCGGGGAAAGGGAGCGCTACCGGTGCAGCTGCAGGGTGAAAACCGGGCGGCAATAAATAACCGTGCACGCTAAAATATTCATTGGCCTCTAATTTAAGAGTAATTTATTGATTATTCAAAATGATTCTTATTGATTCTTTGGTGCGCCTGCGAAACGAATTATCTCCCAGTCGACTTTACGCCGGTGGATGCTGAGCCTGTTCAGCCCATGTACGGTAGCTTGTAATGCGCCCAGCGCTGGAACATCCTTGTTGTGATAATAAACCAACAACGATCAGCCGGCAGCGAAGGGGGAAAAAGTGCCACGTTTCAAGTGTTCGCATTGAATCTTCCGGGGGTAATAAAAATGCAATTGAAGGTACTGTGTAGCTGTAGTATGTACTGGTAGCTGGTAGCTCGTTAGCTGGTGGAATTAACGATGCTTACAATGGCAGTATTAGTGATACCTATTGTGGGGATTAAATTATTATAAATATCTTTGAAAACTTTTGCTACAATCTGCTAGAAACAATAATTTAATGACTTTATTATGCAAGTGTCTTAGATATTCAATAATATTAAAGCAAGCATTATTTACTCTCATCTTTTCAGTAACGGTATATAAAACATTTGCCAGATAATAGGCATTAATCAAGTTAATTTCTTTCAATATATACCAGGTAGAATAAACTATAACACAGCCTTTTTCCGTTGAAAGAGTAATAATGGTTAAGCAGTCGATAGATTTGAACGCATGACTTGCGTGTATTACACCGACTGCTTGGCACGATGCCATAAATCCTTCGAAAATAATAAGGGTTAAATAGAGGGCATTAATTGCTCGAAAACACGAGACATAATTTAGAAACGTACAACTTATACAGAACTTACATTAGAATAAAGTTTGGATAAATTTAATAGAAAAAATGTAAAAATAAATTCCGAATAATACATAATAATCTTCAAAAACAGAACTGAAACGTGCACCAAACAAACATATCTATTAACTAGGAATATTGTGTAATTATAGTATTTACTTTTCAGTATGTAACGCCATAAGAGCTACCTTAATAACTCCATAGATTCATAGCTTTCTCTGTTCAAAGTTTCACTATATACTATTAACTGGTATTTTTCAAATCATAAACGAGTATTCATCCATCCATTGAACATTCAGGAATGGATCCTACATTCTTTCTGTTTTTCAATCCAAATAAAGATCGTCCCACCTCGGCAGGGAAACTAAACTGTAAATCAACATTCCAGTGAGTGAGCCACGTATATCAAAAAAGAGCGTCCTTCTTCCACCCGATACTACCCAGCGCTACCCATCGCAGCATAAATCATGTAATCTTGTTTTCGATGTCAATTCGCCACGCAGTTCAACGCGGCACAACGAGACGGACGTGGACAGGTAAGAAGCAGCTCAAAACACACACAACAACTACAAAAACCAGCACGACATCAACTGACATGACACATTTCATCCGTCCCGTCGCGAAACGTGGTACAGTTTGTCAGCTCATCCCATCTGCTCCACCGGCAATGTCATCGGCACCGCCAGCGTCCAGCGAGCGCATCGCCACAAGACAATGGGTAGTAATTTGGCTAAAAGCATTTCATTAACCCTCATCCAAAGGACCAAACCCGCCCAGGTCGGGGTGAAGCAGGAGCAGCATTTCACTCGAACCGGGATGGAAAAGAAATCACGGCCCCACCACGCCTGGGGTGTCCTTGTACGCACCTCGGAGACATGGGAGCATCGTTTTTTCGCAAGGGCGTTTTCGATCGTAATTGCCCGATTAATCACCATTACACCTTCAATAAGTCGTGAGATTTAATAAGTCAACTTGCTATTGTTTTAAAAGACGGCGAAATGCAACCGACCGACCGACTTCGACAACCCAGAGGGTGAGAGCCTTAGATAGCGGCCAATAGTCGGTAGGCAAGAAGGTGCAAGAAATTATCTTTGAATATTATTATTGTTTCAATGCTGATCGGGAGGCTGCTGAGAGCAATGGATAGTGGTCAGATGTAGCATTGAAGTGGACAGAGTCAAAGAGGTCTTAAATATAATCATTTTCAAACTAACAGCGAGGATCTGATGCCAATATCTGAGGATGTTAGACCAATATCTATCCAACCTTGATATTTACAATTTAAAAAAATTAATTTGTAAAATAATTTTACATATCAGTATCCAATAGTAGCTCAGGTTGCATTTATACACATTTTGGTTTAACGACAGTTTAAGATTAAATTCAGAAATGGAAATTTAAATAAAACCAAGAACTCAAGCAATCCACAACTTCTAAAGTATGCAAACACATTTTGTTACAAAACAGTGTGTCTATATCAAACCATAACATTAACCCACTATCCTGCACGAGCTCTAAGGCTGGAGAATTCAACGCCTGTCTTCAGGGCAAGTCTCCACACTCACAGCATCATCCCAAACGTGAACCCCTTTTAAGGATAACCGCGATTCCGACGATTCCGACAACTACCGCTTACAACGCAGAAACATCCGCGTCCGTCCACAGCATGCGCTCCGGGAACGCGTAAATTCCCCCGCCTGAGTGCATCCACCACCACCACCGCAGGTATTCAAAAACAATAAAAGCGAAGAAATTTTAATATTCAATTTATTCATTGCTTTTATTGTGCCAAATCGCAAACACCTCCCCGGCCCGGGTCCGCGCGGGCTGATGCACGCGCGAACAGAGTGGCACGAATGCAGAACACTACGGGAGCGCTACCCGTGACTTCTCCGTACAGTTTTGGGAGAGCGGAGCTCGGCAAAACGCGCGAAGGAGTGATGCTGGAAATGGTTCGCTTTATTCGGCTTTCCGCCGCGATTACGACTTACAATTGGCAACGGATTTGAAAGGGTGCGAACTTACTTCACCTCAGTTCGCGCTACTGTATCGAACTGATGCCCTTTTATTGAACGATGTTGGCAAGGATCTTGGTATGGGAGTTGGCAAAGTGATTTTGAAAAAAGTGCTGCAGATTATTATTGCAATAATTCTATCGTTTTGGAGCAGATTTTGGAGAATTCAAAATAAATAAGACAGGAATCAATTGTGCATATTTTGTTCCTGGATTTTTTGTTGACTTCATTCATTGTTTTCAATTTCACATTCTGATTTAATAGTTTGTTGTAATTATCTTATTCACGCGTCAGCAACCTCTAAAACACATTCCAGAACTGTCCAACATTAGTTAGATATAGTTTAATACCTTTCAACCCAAACGAAATTTCAACCTTAAGCCTTCTCAAACTCAAACTTCTACAACTTTAGCGACAAACTTTTTCTACCTATACCTCCATCCCCGGGAACTTTAGGATGGTGAAGTCATGCGAGCACGAAGCCCAGCATGCGACACACTGTCTGCCGACAGTAGAAACTCCAGCGGCGGAAATATTCCTTTTCCTGTCCGCCACCACCAGCCGACACTTTCCAAACATTTCCTCCCATTCCAGCACACACACACACACCACCCATGGCGGCACACAGAGAGACACACCGAGCGTACCACGGTTGTGGTACATATGTTTTCCAACACTTTACGTGTCTTGCGGCAAGTCAGGAAGGAAACGGGTAGCTTCTTTTACGCTATCGACAAAAAAAGGCCCCACTTTCCCGGCCCCAGTTGCCCGTAGTCCGGATACTCGGAAGCGTTTAAAAAGTCCCCCCCCCCCCCGACCGTTTGCGACCGCTAGCAAATGGTGCACGGTGCGGACGTCGGAGATCGCGGCGTCAGGCGGTGGCAGAAGTATTTTGCCAATGCAATATTTATACACGTTTATATATCGTCGAATGAATGAATCCATTCAATGCAAATGATATTGTTACTGCATCCGATGACCCGACCATCGCAGCTCACATGGCTGTTGCCATGGGTGACTTGTTTTTTTTTTGTTGCGGAAAAGCCCAGGAGCTCAGCAGCGGAGCGGTGGAGTGTTTCTCCATCGCTTTGCATCTTTGGCTTTGGCAGATCGGGCGCAGCTTCCTCTGCGCTCGAAACGCGCCGCACACTGACGTTGAATGTCGTGAACGGCAATTTACGGCAAACAGTCGGTCAGTCAAACGAGGCAACGGGAAGAGAAGGAGAGGATAGAGGTTAATCACAACGGCAAACAACATACATCTTGCGACAGTACGCAGTACGACAACACGAGCGCAACTGTGCGCAGCGCAGTTCATGACTTGCGGATGCGCTTTAGCGGACGCGTGAATTCGCGCAAAGTGTTTAGCCGTTTGTTACGCAAATGCTGTAAAAATAAGCAAACATGAACACGCAAACAAACAAACAAATCAACCTTCGCAGGTGTGTGTGCGTGTGTTATTCAACCCTCCGATTTTTCGAATCTTTTAAATACTTTCAAATATATTGCTTAATTTCGTTGCTTGCATTCTCTGTTGGGATTTTGTTTTCTCTTTTCAAAAGAATGTTTTTTCACACTTTTCTCACCCCGGATACACGCTTGACGCAGTTGAGACAAGCGCTTAATTAATTTCCACCTTCCTTGCGACAGGACATCGTGTTCCTGGTTTTTTTTCTCCACTCTTCTGCAAGACTGCGTAGCAATACAAAAAAATAGCCCCGGACCAACCCTCCAACGAAAAAGAAACCGATATCCGGCCGAGGGGTAAAGGACACACGAAGCAACAACCGAAATAAATAAAAAAAAAATCAGCGCCACTCGACCAAACATACCCAAATTCTTGCTTCCTTCAGCCGAACGCACAATTCGGAATGCCGCGCTTATTAAATGTACCTTTTTTTCACACCCATTTTCCTGAGCCGCACAGGCACACAGGCGGCAAAGGAAAACCCAACCGGAAAAAAAGGCAAGGTGACATGGCGGAGAAGGGGGAGGGGGGGAGGCCACGCGGATTTAAACTTGTCACATAATTTAATTAAGGAACAGTTTAAAACAACTTGAGATTCTTTCTTGTGCTAGTGCATACAGTTTTTTATGTCTTTCCTTCAAAAAAAAAAAATTGCCACGAGCGCGAGAGGTAAACGATCGGGAGCGATTTCAAGAGAAAGTAATTAAATGATAAGATGCTTGTCGGGTGGAGCGCTCGAGTGCTCGAGTGGCGGCAAGCTTTTGATGATTGCATGATGGCAAGGTTGTGATTTTTTTTTTTGTTATCTTCCTCGCAATGTTTTAATTTTGAGCGATGATTCTTCAAAGAAATAATTAGTATTTAGTCTGACAAGAATGAGGAAAAAATGTGCTCGGTCTACTTGCAGTTTTGTTGGATATATACACTTACCAAATACCATTTATAATTCAGTGCAGTTTGTGTAAGATAAAGCTTGCACCTAAAGGACCTGCAGGACCTTAGAGAGACATTGATTTAGTTAAGGCAAATAATTTTAGGTTCTAGAAGGCTTGTTTTAGTCGTCTGAATAGCAAATTTGTTTGTAAAATTACCGTAGCACTAAAATGTTCCATTCAAAACAACATACTGCGTAGACTGCAGAGAGCCACGAATCCACTGTTCCTCCTTTTATTACGCTTTCTTGTGTTCTAGCACACATTAATGGATCAAAGCTCTGCCTGTTTAAAAACACAACAAACATTGATTACACGGTAATGCAATCACCTACCAGCTACAAGCAAATGCAGGCTGGCCATTTTCAGTTAATTAAATCTTTCTCACGCAATCTTACGGCAAAGCAGCTCGAGGCCACAGGATCAGCAAGTGAGACTTTGCCACACTGTTGTACTTCACACACTTTGAAGGCAGAAGTGCCAGCAGACGGGCAGAAGAAGCAACAAAAAAAGCCAGTGAAATGATGTGTTCTTTTATTTTTGCATCAGGCAGAAAGGAGGAAAAAATCAGATAAAAAGAAGTCATGCATCACAGATTAGCACGGTAACGCTTCGTTTGACTGAGCCACCCCGGGTGAAAGGGGCGCAGCCGAACCAGACGACACCTCAGCAGCACGCTGTGGAAGCGCGCGTTTGTCAGATGTTGACCCTCATAATTGGATTAAGTGAACGTGACAAGTCAAGATCGAGTCGCATTTGGAGCTCCTGTTTTACCAAGAAAGTTACGGAAATTAGTTCAATTTCAGAGTGATTTTTCGAAGCAAAAGATACTGTGGTTTTAATACATGAAAATAACTCACAAATAAAGCAATAAGCTAACCACTAGGAAAATCAATTAATAACATTCCCAGCCCTTACTTTTGTCATTATGCAAATCTGTATCGAGTCCCCGTCCATTACCATTACCCAAACTATCACACTAGCACGGCAAAATGATACATTCAGCGTGCCCGTTTTGCAAAATATTTTAATATTTGCGAAAACCTCCCGACCAGTCGGCCGACCGCCGATCGACACCGCCCCTGATGTGTGTGTGTCCCGCCGTGTCGCCCTGGCTAATATTAATTTTAATGTTTTAATATGCTTGCCGCTTTGGCGAACCGTACGTGGTTTTGCGAAATGGCAGGACTCCCTACCACCAGCCAGGCACATGTACACTAAATGAAAAACGACCTACGCCAAAACATACGCCAAACACGCCCCGAACGCCATGGGAAAAAATGTGCACAGATACAGATACGCTCGCTTATACCGTTCGGCCTACCACGACGATGAAGACAGCGGCAGCCAAAACGATAAGCATCTTTCCACCAGGACGAATCCAGCCAGCCGGGAATAGGGAGAAATGGGGAATTTTTATTGATGTTGGTACCCCTGCTGCATGGTACATTACAATATCGCCGACTGTGCTAGATCACATCCTCTACCCCGCAACCCCGCGCGTTGTTGTACATCACACGGAACCCCTACAGGACAACACCCCGGACACGACCGTTTGCTCATTGTAGAAAGCCTATGTTTCGTAGCTCTTGACTGTATCTATTCAGCTTAAAGTGCGAGGCAAAACATGTAGAGAGACGACGCTCACACACATTCGCACACTTCGACAGAGTCGAGCAGGGAAGGCGAATTTTCCGACCTGCTGAAAGAGATGAAACGCTAACACGGTTTACGCTACCGTGCGTACTAATTGGCTTCTTCAGCGCTTGCAGGTGAATTGAGATTGGCCTAATTTTGTGCCGGTCGCTCTTCAGTCAGCTCAGTGTACTGTCTGTTGCGAGCATACTTGTCGGATTGTAAGTTGTTTTTCTTATTTCACTATTTTAAGCGAATTGTATAAACGATTTCACTTGAAATTGAAGGATTTAAAACTGCCTAAATCAAAGCAAAGCATTTGAAATTCAAAAAACAGTACATTTACACAGTTAGAGCTGTTCCGTTGCACGTTCTTTATTAGAACGGATTCATTTAAAGTACGATTGTGTTTGTTGGTTTACTGTGTTCTTGTCATTATTTTCATTGTTTCCAATCAACAGCCTAATTCTTAATGTTTAGTTTGATGCATCAGACTCCTTTTTTGCTACCGTTTTTGCTTTGTTTGTGTTTTCATAAGTCTTTCTGCGTTTCTTTCTAGTATTGTTTTTTTTTATTTAATCTTTTTTCCTTTTAATTGTATTCCTTCGTTTCATTTTAGTTTTATTTTATTCATCATTAACATTTGAATCGCTCTTGTCTTGCTTTCTTTTAACCTAGTTTAGTTTTTCTTTATAAGTTTTTAAACATTTACTTTAAAAAATCAGTCGAAATGCGTACTTACAACATATTCAATGCAATTGTGTATTTGACCTAAACTGTATGTTTTATTGTCTGTTATTTTGATGATTTTGTTACTTTGTGTGCATTCGATTGGCATTCAATGTTTTTCCCTTGCTTTTTGTTTGTTTTACTCTGAGTGACTTTTATATGAAGTTCATTACGTGGAGTAATACTATTGAATTAAGAACATTACTTGCTGATATTGCACAATTTTTTATTTGTTTCGCTATCCAATTTTCTTTATTTTCTTGACCAATCATGCCAACTTTTTAAGACGTATAAGAATCTCTTTACTTATTGTTTATTTAATTCTGTACTTCCTTTTGTGGCTTTCAGGTTAATTTGTTGTGCAGTTTGCTAATCTCTATGATACTTAAGTTTATCTTTATCTCAAACAACATCTGATTTTTCTTAAACGGACTTTGAAACTACATTGCAAAACAACTACCACTTTTGTTTTTGGTATATGATACACACTTTTGTACGGTTGCTTCACAGTTTAACAAAAAAAAAACATGGTTCCAACAAAAATAAATTATGCAATATCTAAATTCTACAATAAAAAAGACAAATTCCAACCTGCTACCATAATTCATAAATAACTCACCCGATGGAGTAGAAACAATGTAAAACCGAACGCAAACCATTCGATACGACTCGGGAAGCCCTGGCACACACAGAAAAAGTACATTCTTTCACACCGGCTCAGTTAATGCCGTAGTGGCGGTCAGTTCGGCGATCGTCAGGCCGCTAAAAACTTATGCTAATATTTGCCCGAAATCAACCATCACTCTCCACCAGGCCAGGTCAGTGCTTGTCTGCTCTGCGTGGAACTTCATTTTTATGATATTAAATCGGTGTGTGTATGTGTATGAAAAAAATATTACACATTAATTAACAATTTTTGGGGTTGTTGCGTTGAGCGAGGCACCAGACAGACGCACATCATCGATCCAGCACACTGTGAGGAGGCTGGCAGGAAAACGCCCCGAACGCGCCCCGATGATGAACAACCGGCACAAAAACACCTCCTGTCACGGGACAGCTTCGGTACCGGGTACGGGGCAGTTGTAAGACAACACGCACGCACCATCGAGAGTCGGTTGACCGATGACGACCAACGAGATGGAGCACCAAACCAAACGGTAGCGCCGCTGCTGCTGCTGCTGCTGTGCAGAGTGCAGAGTATTGATTTAATGTAAATAAAGATGTCAAACTGTGGTAATAAGATTGATGACGAAATGATAGCCACCGAGGGGATGAGATTTTTCTTGCTTTTGTTATTGTTGGTCGTGGTGGACTTCGGACAACGTCCAGCAACGTCCCGGTTATAAGCGGGATTTGTGCTGGTGTAGTTGACAAAACAGAAATAATCCAATAATCAAACGAAAATTTCACAAAATTTGTCATCGTGAAGCTCTAATTTGTTGAGATTTATGAAAGGAAATTTATGAATTTGTTCCAAAAATTTGGGATTTTGTAAAAACAGTTAAACAACTCTCCAAAAAAATGACAATAGTTCAACAAAGTCTCTTCATTCGCTAGACTTTAGCCATAACAAACCGTAAATAATATCCCAAAATGTTCACTATTTCGTCCTCGGTCAACGTTTGCACCGCACTATGTACATGACGAAAAGGTTTGTGTGCGCGTGCATCTGCTGCCGTGGAGGACACAGTTGACACTGAAGCTTAAGCTGGTCACTGTTTTATGTTGACCGGACTGGGGACGGGAAATTATTCATCCCGATCCCGATCCCGTCCGTGCAAATTGTCCGTAGTGTGCATTTTCCCATCCCTGCTATTGTTGTTGTTGACCAGCGTGGTCACACTATCCCACCCCACCCAAGGGAGCGGACTGTCGCGGCACTGGGACCTGGACCATACCCGACACACCATACACTGACACTCTCTGCCGGACCGTCCATAATGTATGCATACTTGATTAGGATAAATATATTTACAAATTTTCACTTTGCCATCGAGTGCCCCCGGGGAAGCAGGATTGGCTTCTGCCTGCCGTATTGAGAGTATTTGCAAGTGCCAAATACGTCGGCCCCGGCACCAGCTGTTGTTGGCGGCAGTTATGTGCAGTTGCAGACCGGTAGCGTAAAACCATCGATGGCCCGCAAAAGCGTTTGGAGCAAAGGCCCGTGTCTCTGAGCCGTGCTTTGGGCCCGGGCGAGAGAGTTTGTGAATATTTGTCATACTTAACATTGCATTATACTTGCACGGCCATGTGAACCGAGTGGACCGGACCGAAGGTTTGCGCTGTATATTGTCCGGTCGAGGGTGTGTGATGCACACACACACACACACTGTATCAAGCATGTCTAGAAATGGTTTTTTTTTTTCGAAAAATTAGCCAACACCATCTTTGCGTTGGGCGGCGTGAGTCAGCAGCACTCGCCCCAACAATCATCATCATAAACAATCGAAGGCGCGCCACTAATATTGTTCGGCGACAGCTTTTCCGCAACTTCCGTGCTCTGTCGTGCTGGCCCACCTAATGACTCTCCGGTTTGATGTGCTGGATGTACTAATTAATGATGCAAAGTTGTGATTTTTCCACCAAACGAGAGAGCCTTCGGTGCGGTTGGGCGAGATCATCAACCAAGACAGCTGAAGGGATAGACCCGGTCGGATGGGATTTTTCTGGGAGGACATGCCGAGATGATGAAGTCGAAGAAGTGTATGTGTATTAAGAGTTATTTAAGCGTTGTATAAGAGTTTTTATTGTGGTGTAAAAACCATCTCACTTCAAAACAGTCTATCGAGCTGTGACTATGGCTTAGAAAAGCTCTCTTTAACCCGATCCATTAAATGCAATCGCCGCTTAAAGCTTTGGAATTGTTTTCACACACACACACACACACACATCGCAACGCACACCATGATTGACAGAGCCCATGAATTTATTACATTTCAATTGAGCCGTGAAACTCATGGCTCATGGCGGCTGTTTAACAAACAGCAACAAATAAACAACGAACGTCGCTATGGCAACCGCGGGGTGTGTGTTTGAGAGCGAGAGAGAGCGAGAGAGGGAGAGTGGAGAACCTGAAAGGATCTCCGCGGATTTGCACAACAAAAGCGAGCAAGAAAAAGTCGCTTTTTGTTAACAATTTCAAGCAAATCGTGTTCAAGCTGGTTTACGGTTTTCTCCATTCCTCTTCGATCCGTCACTTCGCGAGTAGGAAGCAAAAAAAAAACAAAAACAAAAAGACCCCAGCTAGGCTCCTCCCACTTTGTGTCTCGGGTGCACGGGTTGCGCACTATGCATCGCGACGGACAGATAAATTATTTAAAAATGCAAAGCACCCCTGTAAAAAGCTCTCCTGCTCTCGCTCACTCACTCGTACGCTTCCAGTAACGCTCCGCTTCCGCCGTGGAACTTTATTTGCTGCTATGTGGATGGAATATAATAGAAGCTAATAAAGAACGGTTTAGCTATTGCAGCCCTCTCTCTCTGCAAGGGGGTTTTTACTTATCGTTTGAACGGTTTATTCGATCGATTTCATTGTGATTATTTCGCCACTGGGTATTTTTGTCTCGCTATCGATCCATTTTCCGGCAACAACAGCAACAAAAAACAAAAGCGAAAAACAGGATACAGTTCACCGTCTGCACCAGCCTACCCCGGCCATACCGACCTTGAGGCAAACGACACAATTAAGCTATAAATTATACCAACCCATTCCCCAGTGTACCTCTTTTTGCATAAGCCAAATGACCAAATGCGCTTGTACGAGCGCTGTTGCAACTGTAGTTTGCAAATTTCATTTTCCCTTTTTTTTATTACTCAACCCTATACAGCGGACACAAAAAAAAATGTGAACAAGTCAGCATGACCGGACACGATCGATCGGCGTCTGGCCAGAAGAAATAATTTATTCACACTCTCCGCACACTATAGTGTGGTCTGAAATGTACCTCACGCGGCGGTTTTGTCGGTGTCAATAAATTTATAATTAATATCGCTTTACAGCAGCACTGCACCGCCACCATCATGGGTTGATCTGCTCCGTGCTTGTCACACTTCGGGACAACTACTTGAACAACGAAATGTAACAACCACACACACACACACACGCACGCTAGCATGCACAAAAAATATTGAGCAAATAAAAATCATTATGTTTGTGCATAATCGTTCATCATTCGTGGTGACGGTGAAAGCTGGCCGTATCGTCTTTTTTCCTACTGTTGGAAGTTCGTCATCAATAATGAAGCACACTAAAACCAAACTGTAAATTGCAAACGATGGTTTGTGATTGAGTTTTGATTGCAAAAAGATTTTTTTAAATTATATCCATTTTCTGATTCGTGTTGCTGTTTACAGGAATGGAAATTTCGTTATTGTTGAGTAAAAACACTTTCTGCATCTTTTTTGGATAGTTAAGTGGGCTTGGCTTTCAGTGACGTATTGTTACCATAGCAGGATAGTCAGTCCTATGGTTCCTACGGGTTACGAGCTATTGGGGGCTTGAATCCATGACAGGCATGCTGTTAAGTCGTACGAGTTGGCAACTGCACCATCAGACCTGCCCAATATTTTAGGGTATTTTTATTGAGGAGACTTGTTTTAGTGTCTCTGTCCCAAATTGTAGTTGTTTAGGAAAAAAATTAATGCAAAATTGCTTCAAAATACCATATGATGATCCCAAATCTCACTGACCAAGAGAAATACGGTAGAATTTATATGCCCATGAACTAGGTAGACTGGATATTTCCTATGCCTTTAACCAAATAACTCTAATTGCATGATGGCTTTGTTAACATATGATACTAAGCAAATTGGCTAGTACTAGGAACTATCACACATTTATGCTTAGGTTTATATATTTGGCTCCTTACGTGAAACTCTTCGAACACTTTAGAATTTTGCTCTTTCGGTCGCAAAGTTTACCAACCACTAGCCTACAACAAAGTTGTCTAAAACCAATCCTATTCCCGAGCCATCATTTACCAATCCGTTGTTTTCCGGCCATAATAACGGGTGTCTTCGTGCATAGGCTGATCCACTGAACCACTATGCGAACTAAGCGGTCACTTAGGGCCTCAAGATAGCAAGGAATCTCGAAAAAGGTCTCTCTGTCAGGTTACAATCAAATTTTTCATCTTAATATCTCTCAAATTGAAAATTCCTAAGTCAATCTTCCCACTGGATGCGTCATGACGCACTCATGTTAATCTGGCACTGCTTTGGTGCATCTTTGCACTAAGGCCTGGGTCTATGAACATGTTGCGGCAACATTTGTTGTACAATGGCAACATTTCTGGATTTTCCTATTTATTTCAAAAACTGTGCATAACTTCATTCACCAAAAACATTTTAAAATTAAGTTAAATTTATTTTGTATCCGTTTTGGTGTGCAAACAAGTCCAAAAATGTTCATGCAACAAATAAACATGAAACAAATCGATTTGTTTCTCTTGCAACAAAAATGTTCCCGCAACATTTTCATTGAGCCGGACCCTACCCAAGCACCACAGATTAAACTACTGTAAAATCGAATATCCATAGGAAAAAAAAAACGAAAGCTCCCTAGCTTCATTGGTTTGCACAATAGCTGGCTTATTACAACTCATCATTATATTACTGTCCTTTTCTTGCAGTCTTTTTCCCCTAACTTTATCTAATCATGACTTATATTACCTTTTAACTTTCCGAGCAAAAATCTACATGAATGTTCGTGTGGTCAGATACATGGGTATCAACACCAACGACCATTACTCTAATCTCACTTGCTTCAGTGCTGGTGGTTTACCTTGGAGTTTAGTAATTTAACAAACAATCGTATCGTCGTTCTAGTTCTAGCGATGCATAACTCCAATGCAAAACCATACAACAGTATAGAGGAAATGAGAAAGCTCTCCTCCAAG
>AXCO02006600.1:0-16175 GCA_000473525.2 Anopheles melas | reverse complement strand
TGGCTGGGTTTTGTCCGCCGGTGTTCCATCGCGCTTAATGATCACGCGCCACCAGGCCAGCGCAGTAGGAGGTCCACCTTTCGAAACCCCCCCCCCTCCATCCCAATTGTCAACCTTCTCTTCCTCCCCTTGTACTGAATAACCTTTCTCTCGTCTCGCAACCGTTAAGCATCGCGAACTGGTCCAGCAAGGTTGGCGAGGACGCGGTGGCCAAGTTTATGGCCAAAGCGTTCGGCGAGTGGAGCAAGTACAGCAAGCTACGGTTCGTCCGCGTGTACGACCCGTCGGCGGACATCATCGTCGGGTTCGGCAGTGGCCACCACGGGGACAAGTGAGTAGTGTGATGCACACCGCACGACGGAGTTTGATCGATTAATACATGGTTCCTGGTTTTTTTTTTTGCGCAGCTACCCGTTCGACGGTCCGGGGAACGTGCTGGCCCACGCCTTCTATCCGTACGAAATGAACGCGTACGGTGGAGATGTCCACTTCGATGAGGACGAAAATTGGAAGGAAAACTCGACGCACCTGAGCGAGGGGGTGGACTTTTACTCGGTCGCAATACACGAGCTCGGCCATTCGCTCGGGCTGGCCCATTCGCCCGTCTACTCGTCGCTGATGTTCCCGTACTACAAGGGCATCGCCCAGGGCACACTCGATTACGATGACATCTTGGCGATGTACCAGCTGTACAGTATAGTATCCGTTCCGTTGCCAGGATCGTTCCTTTTGTCTGCATCTTCAATCCTGCGATTTCTTACCACTCTCTCTTTTGCGCAATGCAGTTCAAAATCCTCACATCACGGACGAACCGGATTGGATGTACACTACCGAAGCGAGCACAACCGTGGACGAGTACGGTACCGTGACGCCGGCCGTCCCACGGCTGCCCGATTTGGACAGCGAACCGCACTACCCGGAACCGGACCCACTCCCTACCAGTACGCCGGCCCTCTCCTCCACGACGGAAGTGTACGACATCCCGATCACGTTCGTCGGTGACTACGAAACGGTGGACGATCACATCAACCGGCACCATGCGCAATCGCCGCCACCGACCAGTGTCACAACGCCACCGGAGGATCGGCCACCGGCAGCCATTCCCCCCTACGTGCCGGTGCCGGATATCTGCAGCGGCAGTTTCGACGCGATCGGGCTGCTCCGGGGCGAGATCTTCATCTTCAAGGGTGCGTACTTGTGGCGGCTGACGGAAAAGTACCGCATCAAGACCGGGTACCCGGTGCGCATCTGGCAGGTGTTTCGCGGGTTTCCCAAAACCGTCAGCCACATCGATGCCGTGTACGAGCGGCTCGATGATAATGCGATCGTACTGTTTTCCGGCCGCTTCTACTGGGTGTTTGATGCGCTCAACTTCCTGCACCCGGAAGTGCGGCCCCTGACAGACTTCGGGCTGCCGGAAGAGCTGCGACGCATCGATGCGGCACTGGTGTGGCGTGAGTATAGTATGCCAATGCTAGCTAGTGGTTACTTTCATTCATACTTCCATTGCTGGATTTTCTTTCTTTTTTTTTGCGTTGCAGCGAAAAACAACAAGACGTACCTGTTTGCGGGCGATCGTATCTGGCGGTACAACGACACGGCCGGCGAAATGGACGAAGGCTACCCGTCCTCCATGGACCGTTGGTTTGGCATTCCGAACAATATTGATGCCGCCACGGCTGTTGCTAGCGGTAAGTTTGAAGCGTGCCAAGAAGCAGCAGAAGAAACGCACACGACACAACATGGCTCTCGTGAATGGCGGAACTGCGTGCGTGAAGAAGCAGGAAACGAAGCACGGCCCCGCTGGGTGACCATTTTTCTAATCGTGTACCATTATTTCCTTACACCCTAACCTTGACATTCGCGTCGTATCGTGCGCTCGGTTCGCTCCGCCACCGATGGACATTTGATGTGCGACCTTCGACGGGTCTCGGGCGCAGGCAAGACTTACTTCTTCAAAGGGAACTACTACTGGCTGTACAATAATGAGCGGGTCCGCCCGGAACGTGGATACCCTCGGCGGACGGGAAATATATGGCTCGGTTGCCGATAAGATGCGAATGCGAATGCGTCACGTGCGCCCAATGCCGTGGGTCTTTCCGAGTGCATCTCCACCGCCACCCAGACCTTCAACATTGGACGGAAAATGAGACGTTGTGTAACTGCGTATGTTTACTGCATTTTGAAACCAAAGCTATTGAATAGTGTATTTTCTCGCCCAGTGGCCAAATAGTCAATAATAAAGTATGTTTATCATCAGCTGTATTGTGTATTATTGCATAGCCAAAGGCATATAACTGCATCCAGGAAATCCACGATCTAGTTTAACGCTACTTCAGTTAAATAATAACAAAAATGGATTCCTATTTTTTTCACATGTTTTTATCCCTAAACTTTGGCCAATATTGGTCAGCAAAATCTTTCATTTGTGCCAATCTCGTGATTGTTAAACGTAAGACTTAGGAGATAGGTCCAGGAGGTAAGTCCAATGGACCGTCTACCGTTGTATTAACTACTTCGTATAGATGAGCTCATCATCAGCGAAAGCATTTGAGGCGTATACCCGACTCAAACGCGAAACAGCAAGAATTAGATTGAGAATCAGTGCGACGAAGACGAAGACCTGCTTGCTGGGAACTCAGACATGTTGGGAAGCAATGTATTAGTTGACGGCGGCAATCTCGAGGTAGTAAAGGTGATCTGCTATCTCGTGACGGTCGTTACTTCGGACAAGGACATCAGCAGCTAAATCCGGAGACGCATTGTGCAGGGAAATCGTGCATACTATGAGTTTCACCGACTTCTAAGATCCAGAAGACTCCAAGCCCACACGAAATGTAAGATATATCGAACATTGATTCGCCCGGTGGTCCTTTATTGATTAATTCATTGATGTTTTGAGGATGCCGAACTCATGCCCCATCAAGAAGGCGTTCGGCAGCGATCCCCAGTTCGGCATAAGGCGCTGGGAGCACAGCTAAAGCGAGACCTGACGAAGATCGGGTGTCTCCATGGATGGGATGCTGCAGCCATGGACCGAGCATCCTGGAGAATGATTGTTGACCGGACCATGTCACGTTGACGTGCTCTATCGTAAGCAGGCCAGCTAGAGAGAGAATAGATAAAAACCAACAAGCTTACAACAATTCCTTCGAACAAAACGATAAATTATATCGCCAGTTAACTATCCTATGTCTATGTGACACACCACTATATCCACTAATAGCTATAGCCTAGCGCCAAATCCATATAAGATAAGTCATACACTCATACATACAAGATAAGGTTAGGATTAGAGTTGATAGAAATAAAACTATGATAAATAAAGTCAGTTATAATCTGGAACTCAAAGCGTTCGCATAATTTCATCCGAAAATACATACTCCCGAGTATAGTACCCGGGTGTTAAGTCCATTAATAAAATTATAAAATAAAATTGTTCAACCATGTCTACATTTTTTTTTCTTTTACTGTATTACTGTTTTTTTACTATGTGTCGCATTTTTCGTCGTATCACATTAGTCAAGTCAGCCTATTGTAATCATTTATTTTAGAATAAATTAACCTACACATGTCATCATGACTTCATACGGAGCCATAGTCCAACGCTCCGCTTTTAAGCGTATTAAGCGTTTCAAGCGTTTCTAACCTTGCGTAGCTAATATTACTGAAATATTATCTTAAAACGCACAGATTGTATTTTTATATAAAGTACGATTCCATCGGGTAATGCGTGTTTTCGTTTCTCATCTTCAAATGCACATCAAAATCCTTTCTTTTAGTTAATTTTCTTAAAATAAAAACAGTCTTATCCAACGAACATCTGTTCATAGTCTTTTTCACTGAGCTGACGGGACTTTTGACAGCTGGCACTGTTTACCTTTTGTTGTTGTTTGTGAGGTGTTGGCAATTGCTACGAAACCGGTGGTGATGATTACAAATTAAGTTCAAAAACTGTCCTCATTACCTATTTCGTTATCGTTTGCCCGATCCCGACCATCCAGTGCCATGTTTTGGCACATATTTTTACTCGTTTCGGGCGTAAAGCTGCTGTTCATCCCGGCGTAGTAAGTATTTTCAAATCATTTGTACGCATACAACTGCACACAGGCATCTCAAAACATCTCTTCAATCGTCAATCCCTACAGCCGGTCCACCGACTTTGAGGTACACCGGAACTGGCTGGCAATCACGCACAGCTTGCCGCTCTCGCGATGGTACTACGAGAAAACGAACGAATGGACGCTGGACTATCCGCCCTTCTTTGCCTATTTCGAGTGGCTACTGTCGCAGGTGGCCAAATCGTTCGACCCGCGGATGCTGGACGTGAAGAATCTCAACTACGCTTCCGAGCAGACGATTGTTTTTCAGCGCTTCTCGGTCATCGTGACCGACGTGATATACGCGCTCGGTGTGCGCCGTTGCCTGCGGGCACTAAGCGCCGGCAGTGTTAATCCAACCCGCTCCCTGCTCATCGGTGGCGCGCTGCTGCTCGGTAACGCCGGCCTGCTGATGGTGGACCACATCCACTTTCAGTACAATGGATTCCTGTTCGGCGTGCTGCTTCTCAGCATCGGTGCACTGATGGAAAACCGACCCCTGCAGTCGGCCTTCCTGTTTGCGGTGCTGCTTAACCTGAAGCACATCTTCATGTACGTCGCCCCTGTTTATGTTGTTTATTTGCTACGGTTTTATTGCTTGCGCGATTTTACCGTTGGCCGGGCGGCGGTAAAACTAATTAAACTGGCCACCATCGTGCTGTGCGTGTGTTTACTATCGTTCGGTCCATTCTACGAGCACATTCCACAGGTAAGGCGACAGGCTTTCGATTGATGATCATTAATTGCTCCGTGGTACTAATATGAATTTATTACTTTACCACCTACCCCTTTCTTTCTCGGTCCTGCTGCAGCTCCTTTCCCGATTGTTTCCCTTCAAGCGTGGCCTCACGCATGCCTACTGGGCACCGAACTTTTGGGCGTTTTATAATACCGCCGATAAGGCACTGGCGGTGGCACTAGGAAAAGTGACCAAAGCATCCAGCACCGGTGGACTGGTGCAAACGTTCGACCATACCGTACTGCCGTCCATAACTCCTGGCGTAACGTTTGCCCTGACCGGACTGGCAATGGTTCCCGTCCTGCTCAAGCTTTGCACACTAAAACCCTCCACCTCGAGCGTGTCACTCGGCCGCTCTTTCACCCGGGCAATCTTACTGTGCGGATGTACCTCTTTCCTTTTCGGCTGGCATGTGCACGAGAAAGCCATCCTGATGGTGCTGATTCCACTGACCCTGCTTGCCATCGCCAACCAGCACGATGCCCGGTGGGCCATCTTTCTCGGCATCGTCGCCCATTATTCGCTCTTTCCGCTGCTGTTTAAGCCGGAACTTACGCTGGTAAAGATTTGTCTGCACGCGCTGTACACAACGGTCAGTGTTTTGCTGCTAAAGCTCATTCATCGTGCAACGTTCTTTCGCACGGTGGAGTTCCTGTACCTGGCCGGATTTCCAGTGCTTTGTGTGTACGAAAATATTGTGCATGATGCAATAGGACTGCAGAAACGGTTACCCTTCCTGCCGCTGCTACTCACCAGTGTGTACTGTGCGGTGGGTGTGTTATACTTCTGGGTGTCTTACCAAGTGTCTTTCCTCACTACCAACGGGGGTGAAATGAGCACAGAAAAGAAAAAGGCTAAATAACGTGAAGATAATATAAAAGAAAATTTGAATAAACAAACCCAATGACTGAAATATTCACTGTACGATGAATAATCTTCCACCGATCCACTTCAACCCTGCCGTATGGTAATGCTTACCTTTACCCACGGCAAAATCCTACATTTAAATAATAACACCATTTTTCTTCTGTTTGTATAGTGCAGATTCCTTTATTTCACATTACAAATACAAACAAAAAATGTGCTGCAATATACAACCGATGCTGCTGCGTACGATGATCAAGAATACCGAGAAATCTTCCAGTTCTACCTCCACCTGCATCCCATGCCTTCCGTCACAAATCCACCACCGGCAGAGACCTCACCATCACCACGGATACATTCGCTTTGGCACACCAGTACCGCCTATTACTTCCTTCGCCGGTACTGGTTCAAGCGTTTGTTCGACGGACAGTACTCGGCGTACTCCTCCCAGGTGCAGCCGGTGCGCGTGCAGCACTCCGCCGTAATTGACCCGCCCGATCGGCGCTTCCCAGTGCGCCGGGTACGCAGAAACGCGTACGCCACCTCGCGATCAATTGCCCACGGGTACGGCACGAGCTGGCCCTCGTCCACCATGCTCGTACGCTTTTCCACTATCCCGGCGTTACCGTTGCCATCGCCGCTGCGTCTCGAAATCCGATAAATGTCCTTCTCGCAGGCCCAGTACAGATGGCGTATCAGCTTCTCCCGGCAGCGCGAATGACTCTCCTGGTGCCACACCTTCTCCCAGTCGGCCCGGGTACGCTCGCTGAACGTGACCTCGAGCGCATCGTCCAGCCCGCCCGATGCACTTACAATGTCGGCAAACTCCAACAGCACGCACAGCGCCAACGGTAGCCACATTTTGGCGCACCGTGCCCCTGCCAGCTTGGTCCGTACTGCTTGCCCGAACGCTTCTTAACGCGCCAACGGCAATTTCCAGCGTTCACCACCGACCGCGACCACTCTTAACGAGCACGCCCTACCACGGTCATCTTACACACTCTCTCTCTCTCTCTCACACACACAAATATATTGTTACACGCCTGTACGCCAATACTAAACCGCGAACACTTGAATGCGCAACCACACGTTTCTGGGCACTAGCACACGGTACGGGCTATGGTCCAACAGCGAATGAGAATGTCCACTGGTAGGGCGTACCGATTTTATACTGCAATCCCGATTCTTCCTGCCCCGTGGTCCGACCACCATTTCTGCCAGTCCTCCCCCCCCCCCGCGATGCATCATCTCACTTCCTGGAAAATAAAATCCGATGACGACGAAAACACTTCCATACCTAGGTGAGACCACCGGTCCGTGTACCATTGCTATTGACTAATGTAATGATCATCATTTGCCGTGCGCAGATCGTTAAGAAGAGGGGTTGGGTGGCGGTTTGCTGTTACTTCCCCTTTTTTTTGATGCACGTGGCACCAAAGCATCCACCCACGCGGGGTCAGCCCTTGATGGTGGTGTGTGACCTATGTGGTGTGATTTTTTTTTTTTGTATTGCTGCTTGCGATAATGGTGCGAAAGGATAAGGATCCGTGGTCGACCTACGGCGACACACCGGGCTAATCGAAACGGTACACATAAATTAGCCATCGGAATTGGAGGTGCGAAAGGCGCCGGACAAAAATAAAACCACACACACAGTGGATACCGGAATTGTATAACTGCTCAGGATGAGACAAATCTTTCGCAGAATGAATCACATTTTCTTACATAAAGAAACAAAATGTGCAATTTTTTAGCTTAGTTTAACTCATTTAATTACAGTTTTTAAATCCATTTTATTGAATAGAAGAAAAAAAACAAAACAAACTTAACTTTACTAAACTTGCTTAGCTTTATACAAATAATTTCCGCGTTTGTGTTACAAAACTATTCCCCCATTTCACGTACGCACTGCCCTACAGCGCGCCCTATTCACAGCATTCCCATTTTAGCAGCACAAAACACACTTCATTAATTCACCTGCCACCACCCATACCTTCCCCTCCAACGCCCCAACTTACCCTACATAAAATCTGGTCCTATTGGTGCCCTTCCCGCTCGTAAATGCTGGCCATATGGGAATCGTGCACAAACTCCCTTAACTTCGGCACCTGCTTCATGCGCCAGCTGATAGTTGACGTCATCATGGTGCTGGCGTGCGGCAGGAAGTTCGCCGGCAGGATGGACGAATTTTTCACCATCAGCTTCCGAACTTGCGCCGCCTGGCGACGGTCAGTGACCTCGTGCACGATAAGATTTAACAAGCGCTGGAAACGGTCCGCTACCGAGCCGGCCTCCTCCGGCGGTATGCTGGAAAGAAACTGCACGGTCGGTGGCAGAAACCGCCCCGGGTCGGATTTAATCAAACTCTCCAGCACGGCAAACAGTTTGCCGGGGGTAAGCAGATTCGCTGCTCGAATTCGTTCCAAGGCTAGCAGCAACACAGATGGTTCGTTCGACTGTTTCGGCAGACACTTTAATCGGGCGAAAAGACGCTCCCGTACATGATCGTCGGGCGAAACCAATGTCTGCACTACCTCCTGCACGGGTGTTGGCAGGCAGGCACGTGGACGAATGCTAGATTCGCGTTTGCTCTCGATAAAGCTTGCTGCTAAGCGAGACCACCAATCGTAGGCAACGTCCAGCGCTTGGGATTGGAGCAAGGTGCGACCCACGTTCCCGGCAAGATCAAACATTTCGCCCACAAATCCTGTCAAAAAGCGATCAAACTCTGCCGACTGCAGGACCCGCTGCAGGTAGCCAATGTTCTCTTCCGCCATCGCAATCAACCAGGGTACCGGGTCGGGGCTTGTGGCGAGCTCCTGCAGCATCTCCAAACAGAGCTCGTATCCGACGAGACCGGCCCGTGCCAGCACGAACGCGTCATCGATCAGCTTTGCCTGCATGATGGACGGTAGGGTGGTAAGGTTGTCCACGATACTGTTCCAACCTTGCTCGTCGTACTCCACCCGATAGAACCCGATCTGGCGCGGATTCACCACCAGAACATCCTGCGTGTTCATTTCCAGTTGGAGCAACAGCTCCTGGTCGGTTTCTTTCATCCAAAACGCAGGCTGATACTCATACTGCCCCAGGCTGCTGTTGGTGTAGTACGTGATCGGTATGAACCATCGCGAGGTAATATCCTGGGTGGTCACTTCCTGGTTGTGGTAACGCTGCTGCCGAAACCGCACGAAAGAACCGTTCAGACGCTCAACCGTCACCACCGGATAGCCTGGTTTGTCTACCCAGCTGCGGAACATTTGCTCGACCGTCGGTGTGCCCTTCCGCTGCTGCACGAAGAAACTCGCGTACAGATCTTCCGGCGTTACGATACCATTCCGGTGCTGTTCGAGGTAGTTCTGGACGCCCGCTTGAAACGCTTCCTCCCCGATGGAACAGTTAATCATCCTCAGAATGCAGCCCGCCTTGCTGTACGTGATCGTATCAAACAGTGTCTCGATTTCGGGCGTATTGGCCGAAAGTGATTCCACCGTAAGGGGATGCTGTTCGTACGCATCCGCCATCAGTGCTGGATGCATGTGCCGCACGGCGAACGATTCCTCCAGCGGTAGTAGCTCCGGGTATGCGTCGGATCCCAGCAGGAGCTCAAAGTAGGTTGCAAAACCTTCGCTAAGCCATAGGTAGGACCACCACGCAGGGCCTACCAGATTGCCAAACAGCTGGTGCGCCGTTTCGTGTCCGATGGTTAGCACTGCTTGGGCACGCTGCAGACGGTGAGCTTTCGCAGAAAGCACCAGAAACTGTTCATCGTACGCGACCAGGCCCCAGTTTTCCATGGCATTGCCGAACTGTGGAATGGCGACATGATCTAGCTTCTGCAGGCCCAAGCTTTGTCCGGTGTACTCTTCCAAGCTCGAGAGCAGTGCCGTTGCCGCCTGCAGGCTGAATTGGAGCGATTTCTCATCCTTCGGCGGGGCCAGTATACCGATCTCCACTCCAGAAGGACTTACCGTATGGACGGACGTAAAGTTTGCGATCAGAAACGTTACGAGGTACGTTTGCATCGGAGGAGTACGCTCGAACCGTACCGCCTTGTGACCGTCCTGCAGCCAGGTGACCGTTGCGATCGGTGCATTGGAAGCTACCAAATGGCTACCGTTCGCGACGATCGTTATCTGGAAGGTGGTTTTAAAGCCCGGCTCATCGAAACACGGAAATGCTAGGCGGGCATAGCTCGGCTGAAAGTGTGTCGTAGCTACCGCCATGGCAATGCGCTTGGCCCCACGGTACTGCGTGCGGTAGAAGCCCATCCGATCCTTACCGAGCGTGTTGTGGAACACGATCGTTAGCGTAATCACCTGATCATCTGCTCGGCGCAAGATTCGATCGGTACGAATACGCAACAGTTCACTTGCCGGTTCGCTCTCTAGCAACTGGTGCGATATTGCTTCCCCATCGCGACATCTTCGTAAGCAAATCGACTCTAACGTATTGCCGACATTGTGTAGAACCACTTCGTTCGTATCACTAACGATGGCAATCCGTATCGACACGTTGCCCCGGTAGGTGTAATCGTGCAGCCCTAGACCCGTCGCCTCTAGGTGCAGATCATAATGCAATGGCAGCGTGTTGTTGGGTAGTCGGCCATTGGCCGTTACTACCGGAACGATCACCAGATAGACTGCACACAACACTAACCACAACATGACTATACGCATCCCGCCCAACAGCGTGCCGTAATAAAGCGGACCATCCGTTAAATGTTGGATCGCGAAAGCGCGTGCTCCATAGGGTGCGTATTAACGATTGAAGTGTTTTATCATGGGTGCAAAGGAAACGACGTACTTGAGCGCACGAGCTCCGTACGAAAGCCCACATGTTTCTATAGACGAAGGGCTTTGCTGCACAAAACAATCAGGATAGGTCTCTATCATCAATTAGCGGCTAAAGCTCTGAACAAACACAACCCGCGTGCTTATCACTGGGAGGAGAAATCAAAATCACTCTCATCGTTGACGGTGCTCAGCGTTGGCGCATCGGATCCCGGATCGACTCCTTCCTTTCTGGAGGGTTTTTGCTCGAGAGTGGCCTGTTGCACTATAGCGTCGGAAGCTTTCTTCTCCTGTTTGTCTTTCGGCAACGTGGCATCGATAACGGCCGATGTCTCAACCGTTTGTGCATTGGCCAATGGTGGTTCTAGGGAGCTGGGGACCGTCACATCACCACCCTCAGGAGGGTTTGGTTGAGTTGGTTCAGCATTTTTAGCGTTAGGTTCGTACTGTCCATCAGATGGGTAGTATGATTGGTCGTTTTGCTCTGGAGAAACAAATTGGTCCATCGGATTTAGCTGTTCTGCTTGATTTTGATCCATCTGCTGTTGGTTTGACTCGTCCATGTAGTACTGCTGCTGCTGCTGTTGCTGTTCCTGTTGCTGTGGATCTTGGTTGTAGTACTGTGCATCGTAAGCTTGTTGATCGCTATAGTACTGTGCACTTTGATCATACTGATACTGCTGATTCGGATCCTGATATTGCTCCTGCGTCGCATACACGTTGCCCGTTTGATCAACCCCTTCTTGATACTGATACTGTGACTCGCCCGCAGTTCCTCCTTCGACATACTGACCTTCCTGATAAGCAGCAGGATCCTGACTGTTCCCATACTGATAGGCAGCTGATTGTTGTCCATCGTCTTGTTGGTACTCTACTGGTTGACCCATGGCACCGTTAATGTATGCTTGATCGGTGGAAGAGGGATTTTGTTCCCCACTGTCTTGAATAGCAGCAGTTGCAGCAGGTTCCGTTTGGTAGTAAGCATCACTCGGTTCTCCCCCGTATTCCGAATACGCAGCATTTGGTTCATCATTCTGTGTGACAGTGTTTGACTGAGTATTTTCGTACGGTGCTTGAACATCTGCTTGATCCATCCTCCATGTTTCAGCAGATTCTGTTGTGGTCATTCCTTGCTGAAGATCAGGGGTTACATGATCACTCACACCCGTTTCAGGCGATGGAGGCTTGGAGGTTGACACTGGAAGTGCTTTCGATCGTAACGCTTGTCGTGCCGTGTTCCAGTGTTGATTCCTGGACTCGTACTGTTGTACCGGTTGTGGAAGCTGTTGAGAATCCATTTCAGCAGTCTCTTCAGGATTTAATATTGGCTCATTTGAAGCACCATACTGTAGATTGTCGTATGGTACGTGTTCTGTTTCCTCAGTAGAGTACAAATGCTGATCTATAGCAGGAGTTGTTTCATCATAATCCACATTGGTATTGGCTGGTACAAACTCTGCTTCGTAATTTGTATCATTGTACTCTTCCTGATGAATTGTCTGATGGTAGTCTTCATTGGCAGTTTCATTAACTACAGCGTCCTTATCAGGTGGTGCTGTAGAATCCTGAAGTATCTCCTGAATATCGTTATGTGTACGATCATCTAGCTTATCATCTAATTCTTTGTTTCCCGCTTTGAAATCAATATCTATATTCGTTTCATTGTCGTCCTTAACAGATTCAACCAATGTAGGTAATTCCATAGATATTTTCTCTTGTTGAATTGTTTCAGGAGTTTTCATATTTTCATGATCTGAAATAACAGTACAAGAAAAAGCTGTTATTACTTATAATTCGTGTTTTAAAAAATCTTCAAGCTTCTTACCACTTTCAATCATCTCTGCCACCACCTGAATGTCCTCTTTAGGATGCTCCTCCGATACATCCTTCCTAATGTCTGGCTCTACCAAAATGCTGAATTCTTCCAACTTATTCGCCACTTCCCTTACCGGTTCATCTTCACTCATAGTGGCATCTTCAAGGTATGCTCCACCAGACTGTTTTAGCTTATCCGATTCAACGGGCGAAGGTGCAACGATGCTAACCTTCGGTATTGGCTCCTTCAGTACCTCACTGTCGATGTAGCGGATAAAGTCTTCGTTGGACATTGCGAACTTTTTCGCCTGTATACCACCGACGGTGGTGCTTTGCGACGTTCCGGCTCCACTATTCACCATCAAACAGTCATTCTCGATTGGGGAACTACTAGTAAACGCTCTAGAATATGGACGCTCTAGTGACGTTCCGTAGGAAGATGCCATTCCGTACCGTTTCTGTTGTGATGCAAGGTAGTTACTCAAAGCCATCGGCGGTGGAATTGGGTTTATGCTGGCCGTTTGCTGATGCGTCAGGTCGGACAGGTATTGGACAAATTCTGATTTCGTTGATGATTTTGCTGGACTTGAGGGCAGTGGCGTAAGCATTGCTGGAGGAGCCGTTATCATCGGAACACCGTAAGCGGCCGGTAATGCCGGTCCAGAAGATGTCGACCAGGTACGCATCAGATACATTTCGTACTGTGTCTGTTTGAACAAGAAGGGGAAAACAGATGGTTGTGAAACGGTTATTGCTTGGCAATCCCTAACCCAATCTACCTTTAACATCTTCAATCGATCCGTTTTCGCCGCCAGCGAAGCCGCCTGTTGATCGATCTTATTCAACATTCGAAGAATGCTCTCGTTCCGCTCGGCTCGCTGTCGTTCTGCCTCCTGCTGACGGCGTTGCCGTTGCTTCATCGCCCGCACCGTAGCCTTTTCGCATTCGGTCCTTTCGCGCATTAGCTCCTCGAACTGTCGTTCCAATTCAGCCCGCTGTCGCTCACTGTCGGCGGTGGATTCGTTTACATTACCATGCAGTTGCATTAGCATAAACAGGCTGCCAGATTGGTGCTACTTACCACTTCCGGATGCGAGCTTCCATCTCGTCAAACTCTCTCCGATAGGGTGCACGTGGCGTCAGTTCCGAACAATGGAACAATGCTCCATTGCCGTCCGAAACGGTGCTAGAATACATTGTGCAGTTCCTTCCAGCCAGTACCTCTGTACGACTCCTGCAATGTACTGATACTTCACAGCACAACAAAAGCAAACGATCGTGTAATAGCCAATCAATTTCAAATCACCCACTGGCAACGGTTTCGAACAGCTCACGGGTGCATCTGCAGCTTTTGTTTGTCGCTGTGCCTGTCCTGTGAACGTGGGAAGCAGTCAACAAACAAGACCAGCTGCTGCTAGGGTGAAGAAAAACGTGAACAATACCGCAAAGTTGAAGAAAATCAATAATAGTTTCCCTCGTCTTGTGGGAAATAAACAAAGTTATAAACAGGACAACACATTACGGACCCACACACCACCCTTCTCTTCAACGAGGTAACGGACGAACCAAACAGCGATTGAACCGGAACCGGGTGAAAGAGGTCGTCGTTACGAACTTCCGGACAAAACATAAAATGCAAGAATTTATCCTTGAAAAATGATAATTTGAACGTGTACATGCAGGGGAGGCAGGGATCAAACACGCAACACTCTCGCTACCGAACGAGGACACGTCGAACGCACGTGCAAGTTCACCGGACCAGGACGACCAGGTTAAGACAATGAGGTGGGGTTGTTATTCGTCGCACCCCTCGGCTCAAAGGTAGACAAAGGTAGGGTCAGTCACGCAAACCATGACCCTATTGTATGACCGATTGGGTGACTGAAGCGATTCATAAGTGAGGAGAGCACGCTTGGGGGACGACATCGATTGAGAAAATCTATTTTCGGTCTTTGAGAGTTCCAATCGTTTTGGAACTGGAACCCTACTAGCAGGTCCTGCCATTCACACACTCAGTTGGGACAGTCTTTGTTTGGTTGATTTAGGATGATTTAATGCATTTAAGCTCCTGCGAGATAATAATTATGGAATGTCCCACACAGAAATAGAAGATTCAGGATTTTCCTTGACAATTGACTGTTCTTTAGAAATTAACTTTAATTAACTTAATTCTAGTAAAATTTGGTCTGCTTCCATAGTACAGTCGTCATGCGTCTTAACAACATATAGTACTCATCATGTTTTCAAGCCCCATATGGACCGTGCTCTCCAAATGTAGGACTGACTATCCTGTTGCGGATAATCAATAAGTCACTGATAACTTAACCTATTAGTGGTACCCGCAGGGCTTGATCGACAATCGCAATCAACCGAAAACGCACTATAACTTCAGATACACTGCATCACTTTACCAAGCCAAGATATCGAATAATCTACAAAACAGAAACGTACCTTAAAGAACACAATTTATTAACCTTTTTTAACTCTTTCTCTCCTGTAAATCTTTACTGTCTCACGGTAAGAATGTCACTAAAGTACACTCGAGAAAATGCATCCGATTCTACAGAGACCTTTCACTACCGATGGCCTACATCGAATGTCTGGTAGCTGCTCGCCGAATGTCATACCCTTGCTCGGTCACGCACCGGTGCGCTACGGTAACCCAGGGCAACAAAATAAACAACCAGCGTGTTTGTTAGATAGATCGAAGCCTCGTATCAGGTGGAAAAGTTCGACGGACGTCCCCTCCCGTACACGTTAAATGTTTGTCCTCTTGTCCGTTGTCCAGGCCGACGCAAACGAACTTGGTTTCTTTCGGACGTATTTTGTTTGTATTGCAGTCAGTAAAAAGAAAGGAATAAAGTTCCAAGATCCAATTGGTTGATGTTGTTTTTTCGGTTTTACTTAAATATACCATTTGTCTGTAACTTCATCGACACTAGGAACCATCCGTAAATTGGGTACAAAGGATGGACACTTTTCAAGTCATACTGTTGTTATAACTGTTGTCTACTACATTTCACATCAAATGTTTGCACGTCCATTGTTGGATTAACAGTCTAACCATCAATTAGGGAAAATGTTTCCAACGTTGTTTTTTGTTTGGTAATTTTTCTTTTTTTTTTGTACCAGACGAGAACGTTTTCAATTTTTTATTATGTTTTGTTCTAACAAGTCATCAGTCAAGTGTTGCTTTGTCTTGCACCTTATCTTACATGTCTCTTTCTCTCTGGCTTCTCTTGTGCATATTGCAAACAGCAATCGCGAGAGAAAAGAGTTCAGTTTTGGTTACAACGTATTTTTGTGTTTTTTGTTGTCGTTTTGCTTTGTTCACTAATTTTATTTTTATTGCAATAATCTTTTTTCTACTTTTCCACACACAAAATGCTACAACATGATGTTTGATGTTTTGTTTTTTTTTCTTTTCCACACTACCACAGGATACCTAAACGATCACCTTAACAGTATGGGTTGCTAACATCAATGTTTCGTGTTTTCTTTCGATTTCAATATCCTAACATACAGGCCTCTGATGTAAACAAGCTCCTGAGTTACTTAATACTATGCTGCATTTCGTGCGAGCAAGCACTACTCTGAGCCCAATTGAAAGCAGCACATAGAAAAGAATAACAATCGATTTGTAGCTTGGAACAAAAACTGCATTAAAAATCTAGGAAGAACCACGAGCGCTAGCAAGAGACGAACGAATGCATTGAGTGCACAACATAGTGCCCTAAAGCTAGATTTTCGCTTTCGTTTCTTTATCTCTTTCTCTCTCTCTTTTTACCTCGTTCTCTATTCATAAAATAAATTTCTTACGCACTTAATAACTTCGAACCCTTCATCTAACAGACAATCAGTTAA